>CM076846.1:156098723-156302281 GCA_039519185.1 Astragalus membranaceus | reverse complement strand
ACAACACACACAGAGCAATTCACACATAGCAAACACAGCAGATACACACACAGCTACGGTAACAAGGGGGAGTCACTGAAATACAAAAAATACACAAAAACAGTGACCGAAAAATACAAAACACACAGATAGAGATACGAGCAAAATAGGGAGAAAATCGGTTTTTAGAAGAGCACAAAGAGTTTCAGTTCAAAAAAAGAGAAGCTGTTTATTTGGAACCAGGTTAGTTCCTAAATTTCTATAGTCATTTTCGTGTACCCATTTACTGGTTATCTGTTCATGCTATGTATGCGATATATGGTATAGTTTTCAAAACAAATCATTCACTGATGCATCTATGTTAAATTTCGGTCAGTATTATGCTTCAACAAAGTTTTCTTTTTAGCATGAGAGGAGGGGAACAGTTGTTGCGCCCGAAAAAGTCCCCGAGGGAGAACCTTCCTCGTTCACAACTTTTCCTAAGACAATGAAGCCGCCACCAATATTTATTAAGGAAAATATTAGGAAAACCTTTTTTGAAAGCGATTGGTTTTGCGAAACTAGAGAATAGGGTTCGGGGTCGGTTACGCGCGGGGAAGGTGTTAGCACCCCACACGTCCTCTCTACTGAGAGGGAACCTTTAATTAAATGTGTGGTTTTAGTGTGTTGACTTGAAAATACTTAATTTTTCCTCTCTACTTCTTATTGAAAAAATCTTAATGAAAATCTTTATTTATTATGAAAAAGGGGGAAAATGGTTTTTTAGAAAAAACGTGCTTGACGGGACATGGCCCGCTCCTACGTATCTCCCGGTGCGATGGAGAACTCAAAGCTACGTAGATCTTCTTTGCCCTGAAAAAGGTTTTTGTCTTTTATCTTTTTAGTGAGTTTTTGAAATAGGACGAGCATTTAGTGAATGATTAAACTAACCAAGGTTATGGGTAATCACCGCTAAGTACTCTTGAAAATGAGAGTCATTACCGCCAGTCAGACGAACAAAGGTTCTGATTGACTATTAGTAACAACCCGTTTTTTATTTGCTCTTTTGAAAGTGGTTTTTGAAAGAGATTGATTGGCACGAATGATCAAACTAACAAAGGTTATGAGTGATCATCGCTTGTTGTTCTTTTGGGAAAAAGACATCGCCACCAATGGCTAGACGAACAAAGGTTCTGATTAGCCACTAGCGACGATGGGTTGAAAATGATTTTAGAAAGGAAAAGATTTTTGTTCTGAAAATGATTTTGGTTTGCAAAAGTGATTCTTTTCTTTTATGAAAAGAACTCTTTTCTTTTGCTATGCAAATGCTAAAATTTTTGGTTGCGCTTGACGAGAATGTGACTCGCTCCTACGTATCCCAAATGGGAATCAAAGCGACGTAGTTCTAACGAGCCTTAAAAATGAAAATCTTTTATGATGATCAAACTAACAAAGGTTATGATGGACCACCGCTAATAACTTGTTTTTAGTTCTTTGATACTTAGAAAAATGCTTTTTGAAATTGGACGCGTTCATGATAATCAAACCAACAAAGGTTGTGATGGATTATCACTAGTAGCTTGCTTTATGCTTACGAAAATCCTTTTGAAATTGAGGCTTTCATGACAATCAAACCAACAAAGGTTGTGATGAATTGCCACTAGTAACCGTTTTTGTGCCAGGTCGTTTTAGAAATGAAAACAATGAATGCGAGAAATAATTGGTGGATTCAAGCATAACACAATCAGTGGAATCAAATCATTAAGCAATAATATTTGAATTCGCCAACAGAAATCAAGTCTAAACTACACATAGTAGATCACAACGCATAGATAGGCAAGGAGGGAACTTGAATTGGGCATCAAGCAAAAATACAAGAGTAGGCAAGATTGAACCTAAATGCACATCTAGTGGAAGATGCTAGGCGAGAACCATACTCAAATATTTCTACAAAACGCAAGGGAATCTAAATGCACATCTAGTGGAAGATGCAATGTAAGGAATGGACCTATCTAAGTATTGATGATATTCTATATGAGAGTAGACGATGACGCTGTAAGCTCAAGCAAAAGAGTTGCCTCAATCATGATCATTGGCCAGCATAAGCAAGCAAATTATTTAGCGACCAAAGTATCAAAGAACGTTGAATCACTTTGGTCAATCCTCACACTTAAGATTAAGTGCACAAGTGTGAATCACATTTCCAATCATCATATAAACTAAAAGGGTTGAATCATCTGAGACCATCTTCACCACTCAGAACATGATGCACTAGGCATAAGTGGGAATCATGTGGTTCATCATCAACAATGACACTATAACTAAGTTAAATCACATAGGGCAATTTTGGCATGGATCACAATGATTAAATATTAACAAATATAAAGACAGAAATACCTCTGATGAAGGCAGATACTACCACTTGAAGAACGCAACTCCAACTACTCTTGCAGAAGATCAGCTCAGACGGACCAACGGAACGAATAGAGCGAAAAAATAAAGCGTAGAAGAGTTTTTCTAAAATGTGAGAGATTTCGAGAAAAATGGGTTTTTTCTCTGATCTCGTGAAAATCTGTGTCTGAGAAGCAGAGAGGAGTTGTGAAATTGTGAAATCCGTGTCCGATCTTGTGAAAATTTGTGTCCGTGAAAATGTGACTTGAGGCTGCCTATTTATAGGCTTAGGAAAACGCAGATCTGAAAAAATATTTAATGAAAGTGAAGAATCGATTGTGACATGAAGTTAAAAAGGTGAGGAATCGATTCTTATCATTTTAGAAGCCTCAAGAATCGATTCTTTGGATAGTTGAAATAGTGAGGAATCGATTCTTTATTCTTTGGAAAACATGGGAATCGATTCTTTGTTCTTTGAAAATAGGTAGGAATTGATTTTCAGGACCTCTTGTATAGGTAAAAATCGATTCTTAGCTTAGTTAAAATATGGAGAAATCGATTCATAGCCTATGAAATATCTTGACAATCGATTTTAAGGCTTTTGAAAAAAGGTAAGAATCGATTCATGGCTTTGGGAATATGCATATGTATGAATCGATTTCATAGCCTATGAAAATAAGTATAAATCGATTTCATAGCCTATGAAACAAAATAGAAACTGATTCTTGCTTTCCACAAAATTGCTTTTAGGTTTTTGCCATGCATGCATAGAATATTTTCCAAAGCTTGCCATGCATGCATAACATATTTTCAAAAACCCTAATTTTGATGCATGAGGCTTATTGCAAAAATTATTTTTATAGACCCTTTTGTGAGAAATGACCAAAATGCCCTTTTTGACCCTAATTTCCTAAAACGTGCATTCTAACCCTAAAAATGATTTCAAAAACTTTGGAGCGGTTTCTAGGACCCAAAATGCATTTTTCGTGTGGAAAATTAGGGTTTTGACCTAAGCCGGACAAAATTGGGGTATGACAACAGTGAGGAGGCCTTAGAAGTAAAAGGTTTTGGGAATGTTTTCTTTTTCTCTCTGTAGAACAGTTGAAAGAATGAGAGAAGAGGCTAAAAAAAAAACGAAAACTGTAAAAGAAAAAAGAGACAATATGAAATAAGAGAAAAGAAGAACCAGCAAGCAACAAACCAAAAAATCAAAAAAAGAGAAAAAAGGACAGAGGTCACCTTCGCCGGAGCTCCGGTCGTCTTCTCCGGCGAGCGCTCCGGTGAACCACCCACAGAACCGAAACCCTCACCACCGCAACCCCTCACGGCCAAACCTTCGCCATACGCCACCATCGCACCACCCCAACAACCACCGAATACCCCGTCGCACCGTCGCCATCGCACCGTCGCCGTCGCCAACAACCTCCCCCAAAACGACAGTGTCCCACCTCTCTCGGTCTCCCCTTCTCTCTCGTCACTGCCACCCAACCACCACCGCTTCACACCTCCGTCACGGCCTCGCCCTCCTCGCAAACCACCCTCTCGCGATCACCATCACCCACGCCGTCGCTACCATAGACCCATCGCGAACCCGAAAACCTCATCTCTCCTCCCTTCACTTTTGATGTGCGACGTTGAGAAGAGGGAAGGCGGAGGTTGCTGGTGGCTGGTGTGGGAAGAAGGGGGCGGAATCTAGGTTTGATTGGAGGGAGGAGAGTGAAACAGCGCTTTGGAGAGAGAGAGAAATTTTTTTTAGGTTTTGGTCAGATTAGGGAAAGAGGCGCCGCGTGAGGGAGGGTGATTTTTTAGGGTTTCCAATTTTAGGTTAGCCTTTTATAGTATTAGCTCAGGGGTATTTTAGTCTTTTCGCTTTTATTTTTTTTTTCAGATCTCTATTCGCACCTCACTGTTTACTTTGCGCGCCTCCCCCCTCGCAAGCCCACGATTTCTTTTTTGTTTGAAGTGCAGCCCAGCTTACAAAAACCAGCTGGGCTTACTGTTTACACTCCATTTTTAATAATACGGACCTCCTGCCACTTGCACCCCCCCATTTTACTACTGCACCTCCCTGTTTCTTTTTTTTTTTCTCTTAAATTTTGTTTCTTTTCCCCTAAATAAACTTATTTATTTTTTCTCACAAACCTTTTTTCCCAACGATGGATAAATGTTTCCCCGAACGAAAATCAATCCAATCGCAAATTCCTTTCATCACGACGTTCTCTCCAATTAAAACTAACGAAGACACTTTTCAAAAACAAATCTTTTCAAACGTCGAAATCAAAACTAGTCATCACTAATGATCACTCGCGCCGTTGCCGTTTGATTGTGGGTGATGATTTCATTCCTGTGGAAGCTAGTAGTGTGGCCACTCTAAACCGTTGTTGTTTGGTCCTCACAAACGCTCTCCTTCAATTGCGAAAACCCTTTTCAATGCTCAAAATAAAAACCGATTATCATTAATCATCACTCGCGCCGTTGCCGTTTGGACGTTAATGATAATTCATTTTCATAAGAGTTAGTAGTGCGACCACTCTAAACCATTGTTGTTTGGTCGCTGCGAACGCTCAACCCCTTTGCGAAAAACTCCAAAAAGATTAAAAAACAAAACCTTGTCAAAAAACCAGAACTACGTAGCTTTGAATTCTCCATCGCACCGGGAGATACGTAGGAGCGGATATCCTCCGTCAAGCACAATAAACTAAAAACATTTTTTTTCCTTAAAAAGAAACAAACGCTTTTGCCAAAAATAAAAATTTTCATTAAGTCTTTTCATTTTCTTTTCGAAAAAAGGGCAAATTTAAGTATCTTCCAAATCAGCATTTAAAACCACACATTTAATTAAAGGTTCCCTTTCGGTAGAAAGGAGGCGTGGGGTGCTAAAACCTTCCCCATGCCTAACCGACCCCCGAACCCAAATCTTCCGGTTTTCCAAAAGGCCATCCGCTTTCCAAAAGGTTTTTCTTCAATATTTTCCTTATAAAAAAATATTGGTGGCGACTTCATTGATTTTCAAAAAGTTGTGAGCGAAGAAAGATTCCCTCAGGGACTTTTTCGGGCGCAACAGCTGGCGACTCTGCTGGCGACTTTTCTTTTTAAGTGGGTCAAGCCTAACTAATTAAATGTGTGGTTTAGTGTGCTATCGATGTGATTTGGATACTCTGTTTGCTTCTATCCCTTTTCGGTTTGCTCTTCTTATCATGTTGTATGCATGTGCATTTGTTTTCTCTCCTTCCATGTTTATTTTTCCTCGTCTTTGCTTATGTGCTTAGTACCCTCGTGCTTTTCCCCCCCATCTTGTTATGTTCCCCTCTTTTTTTGGCTCCCTTTCTTGAGGTAAGCAAAGCACTTGATTATTGTTGAAACCCTAGGCTAGCTTATTTGATATTGAACCCTAGTGTAGACAACATGTTATCGCTTGCTATTGTCTGGACTGTTCTGGGTTTTCCTTCGCAGGCGGGGATATATGTGGGTAGTTTTTAAGTGGTACGCCCTTACCACACACACTCACCCCCTTATGATTATGTGCTTTGAGAGAGGCCTAAAACCCAAGGTCTGAAAAAACACCTAGGAGAGTGGAAACGAGTAGTGACTGCCAATTGGACCGATGTCCTTCTGCTCTCACGAAAGTTTCAGCCAGAGTATGCTCTTTTATGGTACCTCACACCAGATGGCATTTCATCGTTGTGGGTGTTATCATGAGAGAGATTTAGCTCTGGTAGCCTTTGCGAGGGAGTGAATAGAGCCACATGGGAGGATTACCCTTTAAATTGCCCTAGATCGTAGGTCTCACCTCTTTTTAGGTCACAAGGGCTTTCCAAATTGTGTGCTGCATTGTAAACTAGGCACGTTTTCAAAAAGAAAAGGATATTTTTCGAAAAAAGAGAAAGTAGAGAAAGAGTTGCCGTTGTAACCTTTCTTTCGCCGGTCTGTACGAGATGACATATGAACCACTTTATTTTAGAAAAAAAAGAGGGGGTGAAAGAGTTACCGCTGTAGCCTTTCTCATACCGGTCCATATGAAATAACGTACGACCCGCATTTTCCAAAAAAAAAACTTGAATCACTGCCAATAAGGACTGGTCTCTGAGTTACATAGACATAGAACATCATCATCATTTACACACATCCTTTGCATAAAACATACATTTTCAATAGTTTTCGCATGCATCTTTGCATTTCATCATGGTTTGCTTGCCGAGAACCCCAAGTAATGAGAAATTGTTGTCATAGATACGGCATGGAATCTAGAAGGGAAACGGTGTATACTCCAAGGTACCCCGTTGTAAACAATGTAGATGTGACTAGTCTGAAAAAATGTGTTGACCTGATGGGACCTATCGAAAGGGGATCGTTTGACAATGCTTATGGGAACCTCCGGAAGTTGTTGTTGCTAGAGGTGCAGACTGAGGCTATTGTGGCTTTGAGTAGATTCTATGACCCAGAAATCAGGTGCTTTCTTTTCAAAAATTTTCAAATGGCACCCACATTGGAGGAATATCAGCAGATTTTGGGTTTCACTCAGACAGAAGCTGTCCTCTACCGGTATCAAGAACAGTACTACACAGATGAGGGGTTCGCTGCATTACTTGCAAGTGAGTGTAGAGGATCTGAAGCTCCAAAAGCAGAAGAGAAACAATGTGATAGGTTTCCCGCAGAGCTACCTTGAAGGCTTAATGGGAAGCCTATGCTAGAAGTAAAAATTGGGTTGTCTTCAAGCGAGTTTTGGCCTTAGCAATTTTTGGGGTTGTTCTCTTTCCGCAGATTGAGAGGTATGTGGATGTGACCTGTTATTGGTATTTTCCTAGCTTTTCAGAACTAGAGGAGCCCATTAATCCAATTCCCGCCATCCTTGCTGACACTTATTCTGCTTTCACTCATCATTGTGACTTGAGGAAGGAGAAAATGTCTTGCTCTTCTCACCTGTTGTATGCATGGCTTCTCATTCATGCCTTCACCAACCCGACACGAGTGGAAAAGTTGATTAGCTACGCTGTAACTTGTGAGGTGAAAGCTATGAGTATTCAAGAGTGGATCCAGTTTCTAGGGGGTCTAGATGAGCACTCGATCCGTTGGTATCTCTCATCTTGCTGGGAAGATAGGCCTAAGGTAGTCTTCCGCTGTGGTGGTTTTCAAAATGTCCCGCTAATGGGCACTAAGGGATGCATCAACTACAACCCGTCTCTGACTCTGAGGCAATTGGGGTATCCGATGAGGAATTCGCCTACTGAGGAGATGATACTCCCGTTTTACGTCTATGAAGGAGGACCAAAAGATGACAGTTTGCTTAGAAAGGTCTTGCAAGCCTGGAGTACGGTGGTTCGCATGGGAAAAGTAGAGCTTGCTCAGAGGACTAGTGGTATCACCTTCGCTCAGTGGCTCGAAAAAGAATCCAGAATGTTCAACTGCCCTACCAAAAAGAGTTGCAAGTCGAGAGGGAAGTAGTAGACGCCAGTGTCCCTGTTGTCGAAGAATTAGGCGAGGTGAAGTTGGCTCTGATGAAGGCAGAGGAAGAGAAGAAATCTTTGCAAGCTGAGATAGAGAAGATGGCTCTGAAGAACAAAAGGTTGAAAGAAGAAAGTGCTCTGAAGTCTGCTACCATTGAGAAGTTCAGTCAGAAACTAAAAGGGGAAGAGGAGAGCAAGTTAGAAGTTCAAAGGTATCTGCAAGGAGCCAAGGAGGAAATCAAGAGGCGAAGCTTGAAAGAGAAGAAGGCCCTGGAAGAAGCCAGTCAGTGGAAAGAATTGTGGGATGAAGCAAAAATGGAAGAGAGAACTGCGAAAAGCTTGCTTGCCAAGTCAAAAAGAGAATCCCGCATGTTACAAGCTGAATGGGAGAGTAAGTTAGACATTGTTGTGCAAGAGAGAGACTCATTTGAGAATATCCTCAGAGAATATCAGCGGGCCCTAAAAGCAGAGCAAGAGGATTCCGACGAGTTGAAGAAGCGCCTTTGTCACATCAGCGATGCGTACCGGCAAGTGAGGGATGAAAGTCAGTATTGGGAACATCGCTATGTTGAGCTGCTCGGCAGGATTGAAGAGCAGGCAGTCATCATTGAGCTGAGGGATGAAGTTCAACACTGGAAGGATAGGTTCTCCAAGCTATCAGAGTTGGTCAACCAGGCTCTTGCGGATATGCCCAGGAGATTAAGAAAAGCTGAAACTGAGATGTATCCCCTCAACACCCCGCTTGAGGTGTACAAGTTTGTGGAGTACTGCAGAGCCCTAGTTGAGGAAGCCAAAGGAAGAACCGGAAGTACCTCTACCAACAACAAAAGGAAAAAGAGTGGAAATGTCAAAGCCCTTTGTATTTGAGCTTCTTTATTATAATTTTCCATTTTGTTTTATTGTACCTTTCCTTTTTCAATCATTGTATCAGAATGTCGTACTTTCGGATTCAGATTTTGAAGTATTTTGTTTAAATACACCCGTTTCGCTTCCAGATTCCAATTTCAGTATGATCCAAAGAAAATGATATAACAAAAACAATCAAAGATTTACCTGCGACAAGACATAATACACTGCGATTCTCGGCAAGACAAACTAAACACGCATTCATTCGCATTGCATTCATTTATTCGTTCTTGTGTTCATAAGCGTGTTCCGTCAACAGAAAATTAGGCAAGCTGGTTAATCATCGCTATTGGACGCGTCTGCAAGCAAGAAACATGGAAAACAATCAAGCCAACCATGATCAGAACGATCTGCAGCCACATCAGGATGACGGAATTCCAGGAGGTCCGGATCCTAATGGTCAGGGTCAGCATGGTCAGAATCAGGGGAATCAAGTCATTCAAGCTGAGATGGAAGTCCTAAAGGCTCAAATGGCGGAGGTCATAAGAGTGCTAAGTGCCTTAAGAGATGTTGGCACAACTGAAGCTGCTGTCGCTAGGACGAACAATCCTCCTCCCCTTCCTGGGTCTGGGATCTCTCAAACCCTTCAAGCTGCGCAATGGCCTCCCTATGGTCTCCCACTGGGCTATACGCCTCCTGCTGCTGATGCAAACCCTGGAAGAGATCCTTCGGGAACCACGGGGCACGCTCAGCCTAATACAATTGTGAACGAAGTTGGAACAGGGACGCATCAAGCCCAGATTCAGATCCCAATTCCTGTTATTGCTCCAGGAACTCCGGCGGGTTTCAATTCACCAATAATGGTTCATCCACACGTACAGGGCCCAGTCCCTCAGAATATTGCTCACCGACACATGACCCCGGTCGCGGCATCGATGAATAACCCTCACTATGGTGCCAGTGGTTTCCCACAGAATTACCCTGCCGAAGCTAGAAGTCAGTATCAGATGCTGGAAGAAAGATTAAGAGCTGTTGAAGGGGCAGGTTCCCGAGCCAGGAATGCCCATGAGTTGTGCTTGGTTCCTGATCTAGTCCTGCCGCCCAAATTCAAAGCACCAACTTTTGACAAATACAGAGGGACAACTTGCCCAGTCAGCCATGTGACAATGTACTGCCGAAAGATGACTGCCTATGCCCATGATGATAACTTAATGATGCATTGCTTCCAAGAAAGTTTAGCTGGAGCTCCCCTTGACTGGTACATGCAGCTAGAGCCAACTAATATCCGTTGCTGGAAAGACATGGCGGATGCCTTCATGCATCAATACCAGTACAACAATGATTTGGCTCCAGATAGAACTCAGCTACAATGCATGTCTAAGAGGGATAACGAGTCGTTCAAAGAGTATGCTCAGAGATGGCGGAACCTTGCGGCTCAAGTAAAACCCCCTCTGCTGGACAAAGAAATGGTCCACATGTTTATGGAAACCCTTCCTGCGGTGTATTATGATAGGTTGGTTGGCAGCGTAGCCTCAAACTTCTCTGAGATGGTGGTCACAGGGGAAAGAGTAGAGAATGGTATGCGGAGCGGAAGAATAGCTCAGGGCCCGACACCTCCTGCCGGTCAAAAAAAGCCATTTTTTGGGTCTCATAAGAAGAAAGAAGGTGAAACTAATGCAGTCATCGGAGCCAGTGGTCCGTCGCACAGCAATCCATCGCAAGCTATTTCGGTTCCTCCTCAGGCACCGCTGGCACAGCCTTTTCAATCAAATTATCAGTACCGGAACTATAATGAAAGGAAGCCTGCTGTCTTTGATCCCATTCCCATGTCCTACACGGACTTGTTTAATTATCTCATCACCAACAAAATAATCAGTACTCGTCAAATGAAGCCATATCAGCCTCCCTATCCCAGAGGGTACAACGCAAATGCCACCTGCGCCTTTCATTCTGGGGCAGTAGGTCATGTGGTGGAGGATTGTAAAGCATTCAAATATGTGGTGCAAGAATTACTTGATAAGAAAAGCATATCATTTCAACAACCCAATGTAGCCACCAATCCGTTGCCAGGGCATGGAGGATCTGCTATTAATGCCGTTGACCATCAGGGGGGTCAGTGTTTGGTGAGAAAAGTTGATTGCATTCAGATGCCTTTGAATTTTATCCATGCAGAATTATGCCGTTTTGGTGTCATCAAAGAAGGATGTGCTAGGAAAGACGCCTGTGATAATCCTCGCTGCATCGGGGCATGTGAAGGCTTTAAACCAATTCTCCAAGATCTCTTAGACAGACACCTGGTCCAAGTGGGAATCCAGGAGAAAGAAGAAAATGTATTTACCTTGCAATCAGGTAATGGAGGCTTCAGGAGACCAATTGAAATTCCCTGCAATCTGAATTCCAGCCTAGCTGTGACGAGACCCTCGACTGTTGTCATTCCAGTACCTGCTGCTACCCCTAGTGGGGAGACTAGGATGACTCCATGGAGCTGCAATGTGCAAATGCAAGCGGAGGTCCCTAAAGGCACTCTGGATATAACAAACATTGCTGGAGGTAGTTGTATCACAAGGAGTTGAAGGTTGTATACTCCTGAAAACCTTAGAAGAGAGCAATCCAAGGGAAATGAAGAAAGGGCCCGTAAGGGAAAAGACAAAGAAGCTGCAGAAGTCAGGGATGTGTCGGACAAAGAAGCTCAAGAATTCCTGAGGGTAATGAGACAGAGTGAATATCGGGTGGTAGACCAGCTGAATCAGACCCCATCCAAGATCTCAATGCTCTCTTTGCTGCTTAGTTCAGAGGCACATCGTGCTGCACTGCTAAAGGTCCTGAATGAAGCTCACGTCTCCCATGACATTACAGTAAACCAGCTTGATGGTATTGTTGGCAGCATTGTAGCCTCTAATTACTTGACTTTCTCAGACACTGAGCTGCCTCCGGCAGGAAAGAGTCATAATCAAGCCCTTCACATCTCAGTCAAGTGTGGGGACCATATACTTGCCAGGGTGCTTATCGATAACGGTTCATCCTTGAATGTGCTGCCTAAGTCTACAATGGATAAGCTGGATGTAGACTGTTCATATCTAAAACCGAGCTCCACCTTGGTCAGAGCATTTGATGGGTCGGTGAAGGAAGTTTTTGGAGAAGTAGAAATGCCGCTGCAGGTAGGCCCTGAAGTATTTTATATCGTCTTTCAAGTGATGGACATCAATTCATCCTACAGTTGCCTGCTGGGACGTCCTTGGATACATGCGGCTGGGGCAGTGCCATCCTCGCTTCATCAGAAACTCAAGTTTGTGGCTAGGGGAAAGCTGATAGTGATCTCCGGAGAGGAAGAAACATTGATAAACCGATCACCACCTGAATATTATGTGGAAGCGGCAGAAGAGTCCTTTGAGACTGCTTTCCAAGGATTGGAGATTTCAAACGCTGTCTTCGTTGAAAGTGAGCCTCAGTGGAAGCCTAAGTGGTCCAGGGCCGACATGATGGCTGCAAAAGTGATGCTGGGACATGGGTATCAGGTTGGTAAAGGTTTAGGAAAAGCTGCTCAAGGAATTGTAATGCCTATCCAGTTGAGGGGTAATATTGAGAGGTTCGGTGTTGGGTACATCCCAAGTCTTGCTGATCGGGAGGGACTGACATCTGACAGGAGGGAGAAATGGCTGGCCAAACTCAGAGGAAGGGCACCCAATCAGGGGGAATGGTCATCGCTAATCTTAAGGACAACTTCCGGAGTGCTAGTATGCTGAACCCTGACCAGGTTAATATGGTTGAAGAAGGATCAAGCTCAAGTGGTCGTGCTGTAGGTCTGGTGCACTGCTGTGCGGCGGGAGAGAAGCTGCAAAACTGGGAGATCATGGATTTCCCCGTATTTTTCAATTTAAAGTAATTATCGTTGTAATGCAGATCCCTCGGCTCTGCCCAAGGCCTTGGGATATTTCATTCGGGCACACATGTTTTCGTCGAAAATCATCAATCAATAAAGTGTTATTTTGAATTTTCAATAAAATTTCTGTCTTCATCTTTTATCTGTGTTGCTTTTCCTTTGTTTTTATTCGCCGCTCCATTCTAATGCAGATCAAAAATAAACTCTGAAAATAACAATGCCCATAACTCATACTGTGATTTTGATTACCCGGTTAATCAAGCCGAGGAAGATGTTGAGAATGATTGGGATACTCCTCCAGAAATCATGAGAATGGTAGAACAAGAAGAAAAGGTCATCGAACCCCATGAGGAGTCTACAGAAATGGTCAATTTGGGTACTGAGGAAGACAGAAAAGAAATCAAGGTTGGTACCGCAATGGAGGATAAAGAGCGCAAAAAGTTGATCCAGCTCCTGTTCGACTACGCTGACGTATTCGCATGGACATATCGGGACATGCCAGGTTTGAGCACAGATATTGTTGAACATAGATTGCCGGTGAAATCAGAATGTCCCCCGGTGAAACAGAAGTTAAGGCGAATGAAGCCTGAAATGTCTTTGAAGATCAGGGATGAGGTCAAGAAACAATTTGATGCAGGGTTCTTAGCTGTGGCAAAATATCCTGAGTGGGTAGCAAACATTGTTCCAGTCCCTAAGAAAGATGGAAAGGTCCGAATGTGTGTCGACTACCGTGACTTGAACAGAGCAAGCCATAAAGATGATTTCCCTCTACCCCATATTGACGTTTTGGTGGACAGTACTGCTCAGCATTCGATGTTCTCCTTCATGGATGGATATTCAGGCTATAACCAGATCAAAATGGCTCCAGAGGATATGGAGAAAACCACCTTCATAACCCTTTGGGGAACTTTCTGTTATAAGGTCATGCCTTTCAGGTTGAGGAATGCCGGGGCAACCTACCAAAGAGCGATGGTAACCCTATTCCACGACATGATGCATAAGGAGATCGAAGTCTATGTGGATGACATGATTGCCAAATCAAAAACTGATGAAGAGCACGTGGTTAACCTGCAGAAGCTGTTCGAGCGTCTCAGAAAGTACAAACTCAGGTTGAACCCCGCTAAGTGCACTTTTGGGGTTAGGTCAGGGAAGCTGTTAGGTTTCATTGTTAGCCAGAAAGGAATTGAGGTAGACCCGGACAAAGTACGAGCAATCCTGGAAATGCCAGCACCTAAAACAGAGAAAGAAGTTCGTGGTTTCCTGGGAAGACTAAATTACATCTCTCGATTCATCTTCCAGTTGACTGCAACTTGCGAACCAATTTTCAAACTGCTGTGCAAAAACCAAGAGATGAAGTGGAATGATAAATGTCAAGAAGCATTTGAGAAAATCAAGGAGTATCTTCAAAATCCACCCGTCCTAATGCCGCCTGTGTCTGGCAGGCCCCTCATCCTATACCTCACGGTGCTAGACAACTCTATGGGCTGCGTGCTGGGGCAACACGATGAGTCAGGAAAGAAAGAACACGCGATCTACTACATAAGCAAGAAGTTCACAGACTGTGAGGCAAGGTATTCATCATTGGAGAAGACTTGTTGCGCTCTAGCCTGGGCTGCGCATCGACTGAGACAGTATATGCTGAGTCACACTACCTGGTTGGTGTCCAAAATGGACCCAATCAAGTACATATTTGAAAAACCTGCGCTCACAGGTAGAATTGCTCGTTGGCAAATGCTTCTGTCAGAGTACGATCTCGTGTACGTAACCCAGAAGGCGATTAAAGGTAGCACACTGGCAGACTACCTGGCACATCAACCGGTTGAGGATTACCAATCAATGCAATGTGAATTCCCAGACGAGGACATTATGGCATTATTTGACGCAGGGAAATCTCAAGACGATGAAAGGTGGAGAGTGTTGTTTGACGGTGCCTCTAACATGTGGGGGCACGGGATCGGAGCAGTGCTGATCTCCCCAGACAACCGCTTTATACCAGTCACCGCTAGACTAAGCTTCTATGTCACAAACAATATTGCAGAGTATGAAGCGTGTATCTTGGGTATCCAGGCAGCTCTCGATCGGAAAGTCAATAGGCTCGACGTGTACGGAGATTCAGCTCTAGTTGTCCATCAAGTGAAAGGAGACTGGGAAACAAGAAATTCTGATTTGATTCCTTACCGTGACTACATTCAAGAATTAATCAAGCCCTTTGAGGAAATCACTTTCCAGCACATCCCCCGCAGCGAGAATCAGTTGGCAGATGCCTTGGCAACTTTGTCTTCTATGTTCAACGTCAGCTGTGACAAAAGTCTGACGACTGTCAGAATCCAGCACAGAGAACAGCCTGCTTATCACTACTGTATGACAGTCGAAGAGGGATCAGACAGTAAGCCTTGGTACCATGACATCAAGCAGTATATCACAAACAGAGAGTATCCTCCCGGAGCTACAGAGAATGACAAGAGAACCCTCAGGAGGCTGTCAACAGGTTTCTTCTTGAGTGGAGACGTCCTTTACAAGAGAAACCATGACTTGGTACTCCTCAGGTGTGTAACAGGAGAAGAATCAGTAAAGATTATGCGAGATGTTCATGAAGGCTCATTTGGAGTTCATTCCAATGGGCACGCAATGGCTAGAAAAATCCTGAGAGCTGGATACTACTGGTTGCAGATGGAATCAGACTGTTACAGTTTTGTGAGAAGATGTCATAAATGCCAAATCTATGCAGATCACACCCATGTACCTCCAACGTCTCTGAATGTTTTGAGCGCACCATGGCCATTCTCAATGTGGGGCATGGACATCATTGGCCCCATTGAACCCAAAGCTTCTAATGGTCACCGTTTCATTCTGGTTGCTATTGACTACTTCACTAAGTGGGTGGAGGCTGCTTCTTATCCCAACGTAGCGAGCTCAGTAATCGCTAAGTTCATCAAGAAAGACTTGATTTGCCGCTACGGCCTTCCAAACAAGATTATCACAGACAACAGTAGTAATTTGAACAGCAGAGTGATGAAGGATTTGTGTAAAGACTTCAAAATACAACATCACAACTCTTCTCCCTACCGCCCAAAGATGAATGGGGCAGTTGAGGCAGCCAACAAGAACATCAAGAAGATTGTGCAAAAGATGGTGGTAACCTACAAAGATTGGCATGAGATGCTCCCATTTGCCCTGCATGGTTACCGAACCTCAGTGCGCACTTCAACAGGGGCATCCCCTTACTCCCTGGTTTATGGGTCAGAGGCAGTTCTCCCCATTGAGGTTGAAATACCATCCCTGCGGGTGTTAATGGAGACAAAACTTGATGAAGCAGAATGGGTTCGGTCTCGTCTTGACCAGTTGAATCTCATTGATGAAAAACGGGTGGCCGCAATGTGTCATGGGCAGTTGTACCAACAGAGGATGAGGAGGGCTTTTGACAAGAAAGTCCGTCCTCGTGAATTCCAAGAAGGAGATCTTGTGCTCAAGCAGATCTTGCCGATTCAGACAGACTCTAGGGGCAAATGGGCTCCCAAATATGAAGGACCTTATGTGGTGAAGAAGGCATTCTCAGGAGGAGCTTTAATTCTGGCAAACATGGACGGAGATGAGATCCCAAATCCAGTGAACTCAGATGTGGTCAAGAAGTATTATGCCTAGAAAAATAGACGAAAAAAGAGAAAGATAAGCCAAGGAAAAATCAGCTCGCTAGGTTGAAAACCCGCAAAGGGCGACCTAGGCAAAATCAGAGTGGCCCGGTGGATTGAAAACCCGCAAAGGGCGATCCAGGAAAAAATTAGGGTCAGAAAACTTGGGCTTGAGAAAAGAAAAAGGCAATCAGCGCCCCAAAGGTTCGGATAAGGGGGTGATCAGTATCATGAGTATGGACGGTGGGCACCGTTACTTCAGAGACGAAAATCGCGAGATTTGTTCCTTTTTGCTTGTATTTTTTGTAGTTTAAAAGAAAGATTGCAATGCACTTTCGATTGGCGTGACTTTCTGCACGTCCAATTTCTATATCAATAAAAGTCCAACTTTTCTTTCATATGTGTGCTTTTCGTGTCTCTGCTTTCATCTATTCAGTTTCTTTCAAAATAATAACTTTTATGATTGATGAAATCGAATTGCAAAACATGTGCACATTCAGAGCATTACAGGATCATTACGAAATCTTTGAAAAAATACGGAAAGAAGTGATTCCCCCAAGTGAATAAAATTGCGAAAAAGGCGGTCGTGACGAACCAGTGTGCAATCCTCGCAGATCACCGTCCTGGAACAGCCTTCGCCTGGCAGATCGATTTAACCAGCAAAAAAAAGAGTGCCAAAGAAAAAACAAATAAGCAGAAAAAAGAAAGCTGCTTAAAGAAAACAAACAGAGTAAACAAAAACAAATAAGCAGAAAAAAGAAAGCTGCTTAAAGAGGACAAACAGAATAAACAAAAAAAAAAGAGAAAATCACAGAAGACGGAACATAAAAGAACACAACATCTTCACATCATTCATCATATCATCCATACCATTCGTCACTCCATGACATCAAACAGTGGCGTGTTACACTTTCAAATTCGCATCTCAGAAGAGCGAAAGAATAACAAAAGAAAAAGAAGTGAGTGAGGAATCAAACAGAAAAAGCATCCCACCAAAATCAATCATTGCATTCATGTGCAGCCAAATACCCAAATGCATGCATTTCATGCACCATCCAGGAAGTTACTTCGGACCAGAGAGTCCCAAAAATCCCATCTTTAGAAAATCACCATGACACCGAGTTAGTAAACTCCATCAACCCAGAGTTAGTAAACTCCATCAACACAGAGTTAGTGAACTCCTTCCACAGATCACAACATCGTGTACGAGCACGCGATGGATCCATCAGACTTCGTTAAGTCCTTCGGATTAGTTGTGTCAGCCTAAGGCATAGCGTAAATCCATTGATCAAATCAGTTCCGGACCTGATGTTGATCGGCCGCTCGAAAAGGCCACCCCAGAGCTCGGACTCGACGAGAGTCCGTTAGAAGGTTTTAGGCGGCCTCCGAATCCCCAATTTACTGCTTTTCCCAATTTACTGCTTTCTCGTTAATGCGACAAGTGTTAACCCCCGTTCCCAAAAAGAAAATAACAAAAAGAAAGTTTGAGCTTTTCTGAAGCGGACAAAATTAGTGTTATTTCTATATCTTTATTTCCATTTCACCAACAAATATGAAAAGGCCAAGTCATATTTCTTGGCGAAATGTGAAATAAAGAGGGGCAGCTGTAATACCCTAATTTTGTCCGATCAAAAATAAGAAATTTTATTTATTTTAAATAAAAATATTTATTTTCATGCCATGCTTTATTTTATCTTAGTTTGCTACAAGTTTTAATCTTTGAAAAAATAATAATTAGAAGTAAAGAAACAAAAATAAGCAAAGGAGGAAATGGGGGAGGTTTGTAAAAAATATAAAGGTGCAATCAAGATTGGGCCATTTAAAGCCCATTCCTCCACCAAACCCAATCCCACTCCTTCCTAACCCAACACCCACCTCCTTCCTAACCCAACACCCAACTCCATCCAACCCACTCCAACTAAACCCTAATTCGAATTCCCCCCTTCCAAACCCTAAAAAATTCGGCCACCCCCCTTTACCCTAAAAGATGTCTACATTCACTCTCCCCCTTAACCCAAAAATCATCTACATTCATCCCCTCTCACCTCCCTAGAAATCCGCCCCCCACTTCCCTCTTTTCCCTCCTTGGAACTCACAATCCCACTTCCACACACAATCCCACTTCCACACACTTCCCACTTCCCCACATCTCCTTTCCCCATACACTCCACCCTTCCCTCTCTCCTCTCCCAACGGCTCTCTCTCCCTTCCTACGCCCCCTTTCTCTCTCTCCCTCACACCACTCTCTCACACACTCACTCTCATCTTTTCACTTCACACACTCAACCCTCCCCCCCCCCTACGGCCTCTCTCTCTCTCTCTCATACACCCCTCCATCTCCTTTCCCTCACACAACCTCCAAAACACATCACCTCCACTACCCACATCAAGCCCTAGCCGTCCACCCTCCCTTCTCCATCTCCACACGTTTTCCTTTCACATCCTCTCACGAAATCACCATTTTTGGTGCTTCTTTCTCTCCTTTCTCACGAAATAGCCATCTTTGGGCATCACCACACAAGAGACCGTTGGTCCCCCCAAAGCTCACGGATTCATCCAAGGGAACATGTTTTCCACTTCGTTTTTCTCAGGGTTAGCACACAAACGGATATATACACAAGGTTTGGTAAAAAAAAACCGAAAGGCAAAGCACACCATTGGAAGTTCTTTTTTAGTATAAATATGGGTTATAGTTTTGTGGAAGGGGACGGTTTTTAGGGAGGGAAGAGGGTGGTAGGTCGAAAGCTTGAAGGAGGTCCAGAAGCAAGAGGAGCAAAAACGGGTTCTGGAGACATTGGAGTGAAAGAGTGAGAGAGAGAAAATTTTCGTTTTTCTTCTTCTAAATTTATCATACAGTTTTTATTTTTTATGATTCTTGTTGGTGAGATTTGAGAAGAGAATTCCTTGTCCAAGGTTTGTTGTATATTTTACTCTTCTATTTTATGATTTTCGAATCTTTTATTTGATATGTTGTTCATCTTCATGTATATGGTTTTTCTTTGATGTTGAGTATTCTATTTTCTTCCTTTTGAGTAAAAGAATGGAAGAACATGTATAGATTATCTAATATGTTTTTTTAGTTGTAAAGGATTCAGTTTGTTTTGAATGTCATGTTCAATTTTATTTTTTCCTATACCTTCCTAAACAAACAAATCATGTGCATAACCATGAGTAATGATAGTTAGTTAAGGGATTTTCTTATCAACAATAATAATTGTCATCAAAATAATAACAATAAGAAATGTGGCAATTTTTCTTCTAATATCAAAAAAGGGATTTAAGGTAAAATGTTTCTTTAAATAATTAATAGATCTCTTTTATACCAAATGCCAACAAAAAACACTTCACAAAAAAATTACTTTTCGGAAAAACTCAAAAAACATTAAAAAAGAGTAGTTAAGACAAAAAATGATTTTTATGTTTTATCCTTTTATTTATTTATTTATTTATTTTTTTATTTTATTTTATTTTTTTAACCAAAAATTACCTCAACCAAAAATAATAACAAAAAGAATCCCAAAGAAAAAAAAAACGAAAAACGTTTCCTTAGTAGAAAAGGGAGTGGTAAGTAAAACATTTTTAAAAAAAAACAAGAAAACTGTTATTTACACCTCCCAGATTCAGGCATAAGCCCCTTTTTGTCACTTAAGCCCAGTTTCGCTAACTGGGCCCTCCCATGCGAATTGGGTTTCATTTTCTGCACCCCCATTTTAAAACGCAACCCTTCTCACTGTTTACACCCCATTTTTAATAATACAGCCCTCCTTTTATTTGCACCCCCGTTTTACTATTACATCCACTGTTTCTCCTTTTAAAAAAAATATATATTTCCTTTCCCTACATAAATATTTTCTGACATCGAAAACAAATATTTTCAAACGTCGAAATCAACGAAAACACCTTTCAAAAACAAATCTTTTCAAACGTCGAAATCAAAATTAATCATCACTAATGGTCACTCGCGCCGTTGCCGTTTGATTGTGGGTGATGATTTCATTCCTGTGGGAGCTAGTAGTGTGGCCACTCTAAACCGTTGTTGTTTGGTCCTCACAAACGCTCTCCTTCAATTGCGAAAACCTTTTCAATGCTCAAAATAAAAACCGATTATCATTAATCATCACTCGTGCCGTTGCCGTTTGGTCGCTAATGATGATTCATTTTCATAAGAGTTAGTAGCGCGACCACTCCAAACCATTGTTGTTTGGTCATTACGAATGCTCAACCCCTTCGCGAAAAACTCCAAAAAGATTAAAAAACAAAACCTTTTCAAAAAACCAGAACTACGTAGCTTTGAATTCTCCATCGCACCGGGAGATACGTAGGAGCGGATATCCTCCGTCAAGCACAATAAACTAAAAAAAACATTTTTTTTCCTTCTAAAAAAATGAACACTTTCGCCAAAAATGAAAATTTTCGTTAAGTCTTTTTATTCTCTTTTCGAAAAAGGGCAAATTTCAGTTCTTTCCAAATCCGCACTTAAAACCACACATTTAATTAAAGGTTCCCTTTCGGTAGAAAGGAGGCGTGGGGTGCTAAAACCTTCCCTATGCCTAATCGACCCCCGAACCCAAATCTTCCGGTTTTCCAAAAGGCCATCCGCTTTCCAAAAGGTTTTTCCTCAATATTTTCCTGATAAAAAATATTGGTGGCGACTTCATTGATTTTCAAAAAGTTGTAAACGAATAAAGATCCCCTCAGGGACTTTTTCGGGCGCAACAACCCTAACCTGTAGGTACTCACCTAATCCCCTCCCCTTTCCAGACGAATTATTAAGGGTTTTGTTTGTGATTTTTTGAAAGAGAAAAGAAGAGAAGACTTATAACTAACATTTTTATAAGAGTACGATGAAATAGAAAAAAGGTTAATATGTTAAGTGATATATATATATATATATATATATATATATATATATATATATATATATATATATATATATACCAGAGGGTCTCATTAGCAAAACCAGGAGGTGTGCTTAGCAAGTCATATGGATCAGCCCAACCAATTCAGCCTATATCCACCTCGTGCGAGCCCAACACGCTTGGACGGTCAAGATCGACTCTACCCATCCGACGATCCACAAGAGGGCACGATTTCCTATAAATACAGGCAAACTTTGCCCTTAGAAAGGTGGAATCTCTAATCCTTAGTACCTTCACTCTTATATTCTATATACTGACTTGAGCGTCGGAGTGGCTTGCAGGTACCCCCCCAGGGGCGCTCATTGACCTCCTGTCAGGACAACAAGAGACCTACCAACAGCAGACGACCAAAAAGCTGCTCGGTACAGAACATTGGCGACCACAGTGGGAGATATCTATCTTTCACATCATCACAACTCGAACTTTTCTCTTACTGCTCCATGGCTCCCAGGGGCAGACCCCGGGTTCAGAGCATTGCCATACCCACACCCCGACCAAAGGGTACCCCCGAGGGCAACGTCTTGACTATACAGGACGAGGGCACCAGTTGTAACATCCCCTAATTAGCTAATTAGATTAATTAAATTAGCAAGAGGATTATCATGAATTGTTTAATTAATAAATAATAAGTTATGCATAATTGCAATATTATGTTAAGTTAGTGAGTCATGGGAATTAGTGTGGTGTTAGGAATAATTTAAGAGAATGTTAGAGAATAAGGGTATTTTAGTCTTTATAACCCTTTAAATGATAGCCAGCTGAACCCACACCCCACACCACACAACACCATCTCATTTCCAACATTTCAGCAAAAGAGAGGCTTGAGAGAAAGGGAGAGAGAGCTCGAGAGAGAAAGTGGAGAAGGAAGGGAAGAGTTCCTACCTCTATTGTTCATGCATGTGTAATCTAAAACTACCATCCTCCATCATTTTTCTTCTTCTTCCCATTGATCTAATTTTCTGAGCAAACATCCAACTCCTCTCCAAAACACCATTTTCAAACCTTCAAGCTCCAAGCATGGAAATGGAGATATAACCCTTGCATGTCCTTGCTAGAGTCCATCATTTAGTACCAAGGCTCACCTCCAAGCCACAAATTGCTGTTTGAAGTTGTGGGGTAGCTGGGATTCGAAATCAATTGTTGTCCAAGCGATTTGAAGTGGTTGAGTTTCTTGTTGGAGCGAGTTCGAAGAGAGTTCGTGGTTTTGGAGCGGTTGTATTCTCGGAGTTCCGGTGTTGCGTGATTTTCATCACGATAGGTGAGTTCTATACTCGCTTAGGGAATATGTTTGTGTTTCAGAATCTTCTTTTCGAAAACCATGGTCATGTATTTGTGTTATCAAAAGAAATCTTATTGAAAAACCGTTTTCCCCAAAACTTGTGATTGAACTATGAATTGCTTGATTGATTGTTGGGTGTGCTGGATTGGATTGCTATAATATTGTGTTTTAATGCGTGTTGGAGTTTGGGCCTCGATCGGAAGGGAAGTGGGAATCGGAATGGAATGGAATAATACATGAAAAACCTGTTTTCTGGAAACTGATAGAGACGCACGGATCGTGTGCCTACGAGCACGGGTCGTGCGCCTCCCTCTGATACGACAGGGACTGGGTTTTAAAACACACACGGATCGTGCGCCTAGTCGCACGGGTCGTGCGTAAGTCTCTGAAACTTTCTGTAAATCTGGTAGCTAACGCACGGATCGTGCGCCTACACGCACGGGTCGTGCGTATCTTCCTGGAAAAATTTCTACAAACTGTTCAACCACGCACGGGTCGTGCGCCTATACGCACGGGTCGTGTGAGACTCTCTGACCTACAATTTCAAAGTACTTTTTTCCATTCCAAATGATTTCAATCCTCTTCTAATCCATTCCCCAAGGTCCCACAACAATGTAAAGGTAACAATGGTATGAGATTGAACATGTTCGATAGAAAAATAGTGTGTTATGAATAAAATGGAAAACCGCTCTTAGAGAACGCGAGAGTGCAAATGTTAAAGAATGATCATAACACACGATACTTGACTGATATTGTACACTGAAATTGACTGATATGGTACATGGTACATGACTGGAATGACTAACAGCCCAATGTGGGTACACAGACTGAAAATGTATAATAAATACAAGAGGAAAAAGGGTGACGACCCTAAGAGGTTAGCATACTAGGGGAGGGGAAGTCATGAGCCCCAAAACCTAGACTCAAGAATGTTTCCCCTGCTAGAAATAGCGGGATGGGTTCACCAAAAGGTCAAGAGATGCCTATAAAATAGGTAGACTGAGGTGTTATGCTAAAAACATGGAACAAAGATTGCATGCTTCATGTGTCGCTTAGGAGGGCCATGAGCATGAAGGTTACAGGAACTAAATGTATTTCCACGTGGTTGCTTTTAGAACCACGAGTTCAAAACAAGGCATAATGAACCGCTAGAGTAGTAAGGGGTCTCGATAGGACTCACTGAGATAATGTTTATCTCACCCTTCATATTTGTGGTTTTTACAGAGAAACAGGGGAAAGCAAAGGCGGTAAAGCATGGCTAGCTGGTGTGACTCTTGGAGTCATTGAAGACCTAGTTCAATGTTTTAGACCTTGTTTCCGTTTATGGTTCCTATTTTCCGATTGTATAACTTTCATTGTTAAGTTGTAAAATCGTTTCCGCTACTTTATGTTTTTGGATTATTGAACACCAGGATTATGTACAAGTCTTAAGTTTGAACTTAAGCATTTTCAAGGACGTTTATGAGGTTCAGAGAACCGATATATATATATTATCTAAAGTTTTAGATGTGTTCAATATTTCAATAACAGGAAGTTACTCTGATGTATGCCATTTAGTGCATTTCGGTGATTCTACATGTTAGAATTTATCGGGGTGTTACATTATGGTATCAGAGCAGTTCGACCTAGTCGGGCTTAGACAGTTAGGGTGGTTTTGTCCCTCGAGTAACTCTGCTATCTTGCTTCTTGTGATACTAAGAGACATTGAGACTGATCAACTTAATACTTGGTGTATCATTTGCAGAATTATGGCAGGAGGATCGAGGAATAACCCACCAGTTGATCCGCATTCTGCATGGATGCAGAACGTGATCGAGAGGCAACAGAAGATGATGGAAGATATGCTGCAGATGCAACAGAATGCTCAAGCTCAGCCCCAGCAAGTCCCTGAGCCTCAAGCTGACCCAAGGAGGGTTTTCTCTGAATTTCTGAAAATGAAGCCGTCCGAGTTCCGAGGAGGACCGGATGTTATGGAAGCTCAGCATTGGCTAGATGATATAGAGAAGATCTTCGTAGCTATGCAAGTAACTGATGATGACAAGTTGAGATTGGCAACTCATATGCTGAAAGGAGAAGCTAACAACTGGTGGACTAATGCCAAAGCCATGATGGTAACTATGGATACTCCCCAGACTTGGGAACATTTCAAGCAGGTATTTTTGGAGCAGTTCTTTCCGACAGCCATGAGGTTCGACAAGGAGAACGAGTTTCTGACTCTCACTCAAGGAAGTTCAACTGTGGGTCAGTACGCGGCTAAGTTTGAAGAGTTATATCAATTCTTCGGTTTGGCCGGGTATGCTCCCAATGACAAGTGGAAAACCGAAAGGTTCAAGTATGGGCTAAGGGAAGACATTGCTCAGAGTTTGAGTTCTTTTGCCTATACTAACTATGCTGCCATGGTTCAACAATCGCACATAGCTGAGAGTGACTTGAAAAGGTTATATGCAAGCAGGAAAGTATTCCATCAGAATAAGAAGAATGTTGGATCATCCAACCATCAGACGGGTCCCAGGCACAACTCCAACAAAGGGAAGCAGGTTCAGTCATCGAACTCCTCAAGGTTCAGTACATGTTCCAACTGTGGAAAGTACCATCAGGGTAAATGCCAGATGGGATCCAACCAGTGTTATTTCTGCAAGAAAGACGGTCACTTTGCACGAGACTGCCCAGAGAAAGAGAAGAGTCAAGGAAGTAACCCTGCTGCTACTACAACTCATGGGAGAGTTTACACCTTGGACGCCCAGAAGGTCACACCGTCAGATAATCTACTAAGGGGTATGGGATCTCTTTTTAATAACTCCGTTAGTATTTTATATGATTCGGGTGCGACCCATTGTTTTATATCTCAAGTTTGTGTCGATCGGTTGGGATTGGCTTTAACTCCTTTGCCTCAACCAATCTCCATTAAGACTGCTGCTGAGGGTAGTGTTCAGACCCAAGCGATATGTGAAAATTGTCTTCTATCCATTGGAGACAGGAATTTCGTAGTAGACTTCATTTGTTTACCAATGAAGGGCATGGATGTCGTCCTAGGAATGAGTTGGATGACGGCCAACCATGTGACTATAGATTGCTTCCATCGAACTATCGGTTTTGCCTCCGAATCAGTGGAGCTACAACCGCCAAATTCTGAAGCTGTTATTTCTTTCACATCGGCCAGTAACTATCTATTCCAAGGCGCGGAAGCTTACGTCATGATGCTGTCTGCATCCACTGAGACAGGTCAGGATTTATCTTCTGTGCAAGTTGTTAATGAATTTCTTGATGTGTTTCCCGATGAAGTTCCTTCATTTCCTCCGGATCGTGAGGTGGAATTTTCTATAGAATTGGTTCCAGGCACTGGACCTATTTCTATAGCCCCATATCGAATGTCGCCATTAGAGTTGAGGGAATTGAAAGTTCAACTAGAAGAGCTAATTTCCAAGCGGTTTATCCGGCCGAGTGCCTCACCATGGGGTGCTCCAGTGTTGCTTGTTAAGAAGAAGGACGGAAGTATGAGATTGTGTATTGATTATCGCCAGTTGAATAAAGTGACTGTCAAGAACAAGTACCCTCTACCGAGAATTGATGATTTGCTAGATCAGTTGAGGGGAGCTTCTGTATTTTCAAAGATTGATCTAAGGTCCGGTTATCACCAAATCAGGGTTCGAGCTTTGGACGTCCCGAAGACCGCTTTCCGTACGAGATATGGACACTATGAATTCGTAGTGATGCCCTTCGGTTTGACCAATGCTCCAGCTGTATTCATGGATTATATGAATCGAATTTTTAATCCTTATCTGGATCAGTTTGTGGTAGTGTTCATCGATGATATCTTGGTGTTCTCTAGGACGATTGAGGAGCATGTGCAACATCTCCGAATTGTTCTGAACGTTCTCCGAGAGAAGAAGTTGTATGCTAAGCCGTCCAAATGTGATTTTTGGATGCCAGAAGTTAAGTTTCTAGGCCACGTAATATCTAGGACAGGTGTTGCTGTGGATCCCAGTAAGATCGAAGCTGTGGTAGACTGGGAGCAGCCGTCTACGGTTACTGAGGTAAGAAGTTTCTTGGGATTAGCTGGGTATTATCGAAGATTCATTCAAGGATTTTCCCAGCTGGTTCTTCCACTCACTCGGTTAACTCGCAAGGGTCATCCGTTTGTTTGGGACTCTGACTGTGAAAATTGTTTCACGGAATTGAAGGGTCGTTTGACTTCTGCACCTATCCTGATTCTTCCCGATCCGTCAGTAGGATTCCAAATCTATTGCGACGCCTCTGGTAAGGGTTTGGGATGTGTCCTGATGCAGAATCAACAAGTAGTTGCCTATGCCTCCAGGCAGTTGAAGCCTCATGAAGAGAATTACCCGACTCATGATTTAGAGTTGGCGGCGATTGTGTTTGCCCTAAAGATTTGGAGACATTACCTGTATGGGTCTCGTTTCGAAGTCTTTAGTGACCACAAAAGTCTCAAGTATTTATTTGACCAAAAGGAGTTGAACAACAGGCAGAGGAGATGGGTAGAATTCCTGAAGGATTATGATTTTGAATTGAAGTACCATCCTGGTAAGGCTAATGTGGTTGCCGATGCTTTAAGCAGAAAGTCTATCAATACTGCAAAGTTGATGATGCACGAGATGTCATTGTTGGAATCATTCAGAGACCTCAATTTAAGAGTTAAGTCAAGAAGGAACAGGTTGGCGTTGAGTCACATTCAGATTTCAAGTTCATTGAGGAATCTGATTCGCTCAGCCCAAGAAGGTGATGTAGAGCTGCAAGCGCAGAAGAGATTGCCGAGTTACACCGAAGACGGTGATGGAGTAATTTGTTTTGATGGTAGAATCTGTGTGCCGAATGATGAGAACGTAAAGAGGCAAGTTCTAGAAGAAGCTCATAAGAGTCAGTTCTCAATACATCCTGGGTCTACCAAGATGTATCGAGATCTGAAGCAATTGTATTGGTGGCCTGGTATGAAAGTGGATATTGCAGAATTTGTGTCTCGATGCTTAACTTGTCAAAAGGTTAAGATAGAGCACCGGAAGCCAGGTGGCCAGTTACAACCGTTGAATGTACCTGAATGGAAATGGGAGAGCATATCTATGGATTTTGTCATGGGATTACCACGGTCCCAAGTCGGAAATGATTCTATTTGGGTAGTGGTGGATCGCCTGACCAAGTCCGCTCATTTTATTCCAGTGCGTTCGACTCACAAGGTTGCTAGGTTAGCAGATGAATATCTCAAGAATATTGTGAAGTTGCATGGAATCCCTACAAGTATCATCTGTGATCGAGATCCCAAGTTTACATCTCGATTTTGGAGAGCATTGAACATGGCGTTAGGAACAAAGGTGTGTGTTAGCACCGCATACCATCCTCAGACAGACGGGCAGACTGAGAGGACAATTCAGACTTTAGAGGATATGTTGAGAGCTTGTGTACTGGATAGTGGAGGTAGATGGGAGGATCACCTTCCATTGGTGGAATTCTCATACAACAACAGTTATCATTCTAGTATCGGAATGGCTCCATACGAAGCATTGTATGGGAGAAAGTGTAGAACACCATTGTGTTGGTGGGATGTAGGTGAGCAGAGATTGTTGGGACCGGATTTAGTCCGGGAGACTACGGAGAAGATCCGTCAGATAAGAGAAAGGATGAAAGCCGCGCAGAGTCGGCAAAAGAGTTATGCGGATAAGAGGAGAAGGCCGTTAGAATTCGAAGAAGAAGATCATGTCTTTTTGAAACTTTCTCCAACCATCGGGACCGGTATCGCTTTGCGAGCGAAGAAGCTCAGTCCTCGGTATGTCGGACCCTTCCAGATTATCGAGCGTGTTGGGCCGGTGGCGTATCGCATTGCCTTACCTCCAGAATTGTCCAGACTACATGATGTATTTCATGTATCGCAGCTAAGGAAATATATTCATGATCCGAATCAACCTTTGAGCCATGAAGCGATCGACATCAGACCGGATCTATCTTATCATCCTACCCCAATCAGAATCATCGAACGCGGCGAGAAAATGCTCCGGACGAGGTCAATTCCTATTGTCAAGGTGCTTTGGGACGGTGTGTCACCTGACGAAGCGACATGGGAAGTAGAGGAGTGCATGCGGGAGAAATATCCGTATTTGTTCAAGTAAGGTATGTTTTGTCAATTTTGAGGACAAAATTTTAGAAGTTGGGGTGATTGTAACATCCCCTAATTAGCTAATTAGATTAATTAAATTAGCAAGAGGATTATCATGAATTGTTTAATTAATAAATAATAAGTTATGCATAATTGCAATATTATGTTAAGTTAGTGAGTCATGGGAATTAGTGTGGTGTTAGGAATAATTTAAGAGAATGTTAGAGAATAAGGGTATTTTAGTCTTTATAACCCTTTAAATGATAGCCAGCTGAACCCACACCCCACACCACACAACACCATCTCATTTCCAACATTTCAGCAAAAGAGAGGCTTGAGAGAAAGGGAGAGAGAGCTCGAGAGAGAAAGTGGAGAAGGAAGGGAAGAGTTCCTACCTCTATTGTTCATGCATGTGTAATCTAAAACTACCATCCTCCATCATTTTTCTTCTTCTTCCCATTGATCTAATTTTCTGAGCAAACATCCAACTCCTCTCCAAAACACCATTTTCAAACCTTCAAGCTCCAAGCATGGAAATGGAGATATAACCCTTGCATGTCCTTGCTAGAGTCCATCATTTAGTACCAAGGCTCACCTCCAAGCCACAAATTGCTGTTTGAAGTTGTGGGGTAGCTGGGATTCGAAATCAATTGTTGTCCAAGCGATTTGGAGTGGTTGAGTTTCTTGTTGGAGCGAGTTCGAAGAGAGTTCGTGGTTTTGGAGCGGTTGTATTCTCGGAGTTCCGGTGTTGCGTGATTTTCATCACGATAGGTGAGTTCTATACTCGCTTAGGGAATATGTTTGTGTTTCAGAATCTTCTTTTCGAAAACCATGGTCATGTATTTGTGTTATCAAAAGAAATCTTATTGAAAAACCGTTTTCCCCAAAACTTGTGATTGAACTATGAATTGCTTGATTGATTGTTGGGTGTGCTGGATTGGATTGCTATAATATTGTGTTTTAATGCGTGTTGGAGTTTGGGCCTCGATCGGAAGGGAAGTGGGAATCGGAATGGAATGGAATAATACATGAAAAACCTGTTTTCTGGAAACTGATAGAGACGCACGGATCGTGTGCCTACGAGCACGGGTCGTGCGCCTCCCTCTGATACGACAGGGACTGGGTTTTAAAACACACACGGATCGTGCGCCTAGTCGCACGGGTCGTGCGTAAGTCTCTGAAACTTTCTGTAAATCTGGTAGCTAACGCACGGATCGTGCGCCTACACGCACGGGTCGTGCGTATCTTCCTGGAAAAATTTCTACAAACTGTTCAACCACGCACGGGTCGTGCGCCTATACGCACGGGTCGTGTGAGACTCTCTGACCTACAATTTCAAAGTACTTTTTTCCATTCCAAATGATTTCAATCCTCTTCTAATCCATTCCCCAAGGTCCCACAACAATGTAAAGGTAACAATGGTATGAGATTGAACATGTTCGATAGAAAAATAGTGTGTTATGAATAAAATGGAAAACCGCTCTTAGAGAACGCGAGAGTGCAAATGTTAAAGAATGATCATAACACACGATACTTGACTGATATTGTACACTGAAATTGACTGATATGGTACATGGTACATGACTGGAATGACTAACAGCCCAATGTGGGTACACAGACTGAAAATGTATAATAAATACAAGAGGAAAAAGGGTGACGACCCTAAGAGGTTAGCATACTAGGGGAGGGGAAGTCATGAGCCCCAAAACCTAGACTCAAGAATGTTTCCCCTGCTAGAAATAGCGGGATGGGTTCACCAAAAGGTCAAGAGATGCCTATAAAATAGGTAGACTGAGGTGTTATGCTAAAAACATGGAACAAAGATTGCATGCTTCATGTGTCGCTTAGGAGGGCCATGAGCATGAAGGTTACAGGAACTAAATGTATTTCCACGTGGTTGCTTTTAGAACCACGAGTTCAAAACAAGGCATAATGAACCGCTAGAGTAGTAAGGGGTCTCGATAGGACTCACTGAGATAATGTTTATCTCACCCTTCATATTTGTGGTTTTTACAGAGAAACAGGGGAAAGCAAAGGCGGTAAAGCATGGCTAGCTGGTGTGACTCTTGGAGTCATTGAAGACCTAGTTCAATGTTTTAGACCTTGTTTCCGTTTATGGTTCCTATTTTCCGATTGTATAACTTTCATTGTTAAGTTGTAAAATCGTTTCCGCTACTTTATGTTTTTGGATTATTGAACACCAGGATTATGTACAAGTCTTAAGTTTGAACTTAAGCATTTTCAAGGACGTTTATGAGGTTCAGAGAACCGATATATATATATATTATCTAAAGTTTTAGATGTGTTCAATATTTCAATAACAGGAAGTTACTCTGATGTATGCCATTTAGTGCATTTCGGTGATTCTACATGTTAGAATTTATCGGGGTGTTACACCAGTCGACCTGTCCAGCCCTCTAACGTGAATCAGCTTTTGGACCTCCTGGCCAGTCGCACTCAAGCTATGTTGGAACAGGAAGCACGACTGAGGGAGATTGAAAGGCGGGTGACCGCCCTGCCAGAACAGCCTCCAGTCAGCAGGTTGACAATTCCTCCAACGGCAGTGACCTCAAGGCGCCACCGGTCCCCACCTCAGAGACATCATGTCCATCGCTCTCCCCCCAGGCGATGCAGACATGGGGAATCAGGCTCACCCACAGGGACCTATCGGCCTCATGACACCCACTCCAACGCCTCCTCACACGCGTCCCCTAACACTCAGGAGAGGTCAAGGAGCCGGGTTGCCACCCGCAGAATGCACCACCGGGATACTCCATCGAGGAGATCCCCCGAGCGACACAGGTATCAGGAGCTGGGCTATGAAGACACCTCCCCCCGAAACTCAAGAGAGTTTTCGGAGGAGGGGCCGTTTACGAGAAGGGTAGACGAATGCCAAATCCCAAGAGCCTTGGAAAAGCTGCCAAATCTCAAGATGTACGACGGGACTGGAGATCCGGACGGTCATCTGGCACACTTCTCCCTAATGATGCGCTACAGGGGCGCCAGGGAACCCGTCCACTGCAAAATCTTCCCCCTCACTCTCGAGGGTTCCGCATTAGAGTGGTTCCAGGAGCTTAGGCCGAACTCCATATCCTCATGGGGGCAGCTGGCGAGAATGTTCACGGCTCGTTTCACTGTCTCCCTGCTAAAGCCCAAATCTGAGGAAGTACTGAGAGCCGTCAGGCAGCATAACCACGAGACACTGAGGGGAGAAGGCTAGATGGAACAACTATACTGACAGTGAAGAAGAGGAGGTTGCAAATGCCATTTGTCTCATGGCATGTGAAACACCTAAGGTTACTATATGGGATTGTCTTGGCACTGATAGTGACACAGACGAAAAAGAGCAAATTGCAAATGGTGTTTGTCATATGGCAAATGACTCATCTAAGGTAAGCCTTAACTCTTCTAGTCTTTCTGATTCCTCTATGCATGATGATTTCCTTGATGATGGTTGTAGTAGTCAAGATTTGAGTGAGGCTTTTGAAGCTCTCTATTTTGAACATGAAGCTCTCTTGTTAAAATCCAAAAAATTGACAAAGAGCAACAAAAGCATGCTCACTCAAATTGAGACACTTGAAAATGAAGTAGATAGATTAAAGAATGTACTGCATAAATCTGTCAACCTTGAGTTTTGTGAGCTTAAACAAAATTTTGAAAATGCCAAGCTTGAAAATGAACTTTTGAAAGAAACATTGAAAAAGTTTGAGGTTGGTGAAAAGACCTTGACTCAGTTGCTTCACTCTCAACATCAATATGTTGATAGGAGAGGAATTGGGTACAAAGGTAATTCCACCTCCTCCATTTTAAACAAGAAATTAACTTTTGTTGCATCTACTTCAAGTTATAAACCCATTGTTTTCTCATGCACCTACTGTCAAAAGGGAAACCATAGCTCACCTAGATGCCCTATCCGTAAATTATGTGAGCTTGGTACCCTTATACCTTCCTGTAAGAAACCAAGGTGGATTGTGAAAAACCCCTTGATAACTAACCCCAAAGGACCCAAAGAGAAATGGGTACCAAAAGTTCCTACTTGATTTTTTTGCAGGTATGCTTCAAGGTATAGGGGATTGGTACCTTGATAGCTGAGACACGAAGCTCATGAATCTGGTAATGCTTCACTACTCTTGAACTTGAGCAACAAAGCTAAGTGAATCTGTAATGTATACCAACTATAAATCTGCTTAATAGGTAAAGGTTGTGTGGGTAAGGAAAACACAACTATATTTATCAAGTATTAAACACTTATGTGAAGTAATTGTTTGTATGCATCAAAGCTATTTCTCAAGTGCTATTATACTAGATCTTTGATGCAACATATTTTTGATGATACCTATATTGTTGAACCAAGGATGATTATCTTGGGTATCATATTTTTAAAACCATGATGATCCACCTTTTTTTTTGCTAAAGCCTTGCATTCTAAAATTATTAAGGGGGATCACCAAGTAAGGGGGAGCATAGCATGAACTACTGTTTCTGATATCTCATATGCTATGTGCTCCTTTGCTAGTTTACAAAGTGATTATGTCTGTTTGTGATTATCTCATATGCTATGTGCTCACCCCCCTCCTTTTTGATGAAAACAAAGGGGGAGAGAATATTATGCATGTTATATGTGGGAGAGAATATATGCATGTTATATGTGAGGGGAGAAAATAATTGTTGCTATCCTGCTGATGTACTGTTTATTTTATTATGCATATGCTTAGGGGGGGCTTTTTGAAAAAGTTCCATTACTATCAAACCCCCTATGCATAATGTAATTTGTTATCATCAAAAAGGGGGAGTTTGTTGAACCAAGGGCAAACACTCCTTGTTTTGTATGATAACAAATTACACATTATCTACTAATGGTTCAAGTTGAATTAAGTACAGGACATAAAGTAAAGAGCAGGAAGATTAAAATGGAGCAGCTTGGAGAAGAAGCCACCTCAGCAGTTCAAGACCTATCTGTTTATCCGCTTTCTTTAGGACACTGTGTAAGGTCCTATCACTGAAGGTCTATGACTTTTAGTAGCTGAGAGATGAGTTTTTCAAAACATGCATGGTGCATCAAAATAGTTTTGAAAAATATTTTATAAAATTGCATGCATGCATAAGGTGGCAACAAAAACCCTAAAAACTATTTTGTGGAAAGTTTGAACTTGATTCCTATCACTTCCTAAAGCACCTAATCGATTATCCTAATCAATTAGGAAGCAAATAATCGATTAGCCTTCATTTTCACATCACACATAATCGATTATGAAGCAAATGGAAGTTTCCTTATTTATCACTTAATCGATTACTCCTTCATTTTCACTAAAACACATAATCGATTATCAAGCTTGCTTCCTTCCTTTCTTGACAACTCTAATCGATTATATCATCATTTAACCAAGTAATATAATCGATTATGAAGCCATCCTTGACAACAATAATCGATTATCCCATCCTATAACTACATGTCATAATCGATTATCAAGCTATTCAATGTTTCCATATCTATCAAAATAATCGATTATGCACTTGCTTCACATATTCACCATAATCGATTACTAAGTGCATTTAATGTATTTTCCATTTTTCAAATCTTTCTAAGCCTATAAATAGGCAAGTGTGTTTCACATTTCAAACACACCACTTTTCACAAATCTCTCTACTTCTCACATACATCTTCTAAATCTGAGAGAGAGAGAAAATAGAGCTTCAACTTTCATATCATTTTCTATTTTCCATATCACTCATCTCTTAGTCACTATACTGTCATTATATCTGAGGTGATTGGATCATAGATCTCTGTTTGTATTCGTTACTCTATTTGTGGGGTCACGCTGAAATCCTGGGAGGTGTTCTTGGGTCTTTCAATCGGGGAGATTGAAGTGGTTATTGAAATCCTGGGAGGTGCTCTTGGGTCGTTCAATCGGGGAGATTGAAGCGGTATAGAAATCCTTAGCGGGGAGCTTGGGTTCTCAATCAGGGAGATTGGGATTTGCTATTTGGAGTTGATTGTTTGTAAAACATTTGTTCTTCATATAGTGGTTACCATCAAGTCCAAGGGTTGCAAAGCCTGAGGCCGAGGACGTAGGGCTTTTATCCCGAACCTCGCTAAATCCCGGTGTATCTCTATCCCTATATCTTTACATTTCTTATTATTTATATCTGTCCATATTATTATACTGCTGTGATCTGTATATAGCTATACTGTTGTGATATGTTTATAGCTATACTGCTCAGATCTGTTTATAATCATACTCTTCATACTATTTAAGATCTGTTTATAGCTATACTATTTAGATCTGTTTATAATATCACTCAGTAGATTTATTGTATAACGATATCCCTACTCTGATCTGAATCTGTTAATCTGGTTATAGTTATACTCACTGTACTACAGATCTGTTTATCTATCATCTTCTCTATCACTACTATAGATCTGCTATATTCAATATCTTTGCATTACTTATAAAACAACCTTATTGTGAATATTGAATATAGAGTAATATCTCATTGTGCCTGATCTTCCTGCTTGCATATATTTGATAAGTTCAAATCTCTTTTTCCGCATTTGATTTAAACAAACTTATCATTTATTTTGAAAAGAATCCAAGATTTACACATAACCTTATTCACCCCCCCTCCCTCTAAGGTTAATACTATAGTCTAACAAAGGAGACCGCCAAGCCAAGAGGCTCGGGTAAGGGGTTCAGAGAAGAAGCTGAGGTGAATCTGACAGACTGGGATGCCAGAAGTGACTCAAGTAGTGAAGAAGAAGCGGAAAGCCAACCCAAAACCAAGGGGAAAAAAAAGGATGTGAAGAAGTTCGAAGCGGATGGACAATGTCCTCACCTCCTTGAGGAGGTTAAAAAGAAGCTCACCATCCACCCGAGGGAAAACGGGAACCTATTCCTCTGTCGGCATCTGGCTCATAGTTTCAATACGTAGAACGTTTTCTTTAAAAACAGTTGGTTGTTTAAGTTTAACACGTCTACTTTAAGAAGTTGGTTGTTTTGGTTTAACACGTCAAAACAATTTACAACACGCGCGCGAAGGAATTAAACCTTACTATTCACGGTTCAAGATATTATTTCGCAAGTCACAATTTTCGCTCTAACACCTTAGAAAAAACCAAGAGAAACTGGCACCCAGCACAGAAGCAACCAGCGCCCAGGAAAGCACCTGGCGGGGCGCCTAGAAGGAGCAGCCAGCGCCCAGGAGGGCGCCTAGCAAGAGGTGGCCTGAAAACCAAGTCCCGACTCAAACAACAGGGGACCAGGCAACCAGGTAGAACCAAGCACAAGTCAACCTACTCGGTTCACGAAGCGGCACATCGAAAAGGTCGCAACCTCTGATGGGTGAGTTAAGTTCTGACAGATTCTGATAAACTCCTGTCAGAGTCCCTAGATGGGAGAAGCGGCATCGCAAATGTCGCAACCTCTAATGGGTGAGTTAAAATCGGATAGATTCTGAAAAACTCCTGTTAGAGACCAAAGGTGTGAAGCGGCATATCGAAAAGGTCGCAACCTCTGATGTGTGAGTTAGGTTCGGACAGATTCTGATAAACTCCTGTCAGAGTCCCTAGATGGGCGAAGCGGCATCGCAAATGTCGCAACCTCTAATGGGTGAGTTAAAATCGGATAGATTCTGATAAACTCCTGTTAGAGACCTAAGGCGTGAAGCGGCATATCGAAAAGGTCGCAACCTCTGATGGGTGAGTTAAGTTCGGACAGATTCTGATAAACTTCTGTCAGAGTCCCTAGATGGGTGAAGCGGCATCGCAAGTGTCGCAACCTCTAGTGGGGAATCTAAATCGGATCAATTCTGATAAACTCCTGATAGAGAAAACATTGCCACGAGAAGATAGGAGGTGATACGTTCAGAAGCGTGAAAAATAAGCAAGACAAAGGAAACATGGATATAACGTAAAATCATCAGTCAAGCTCCATAAAGCAAACATACAACGAAATCCAACAGGGCAAAAAGAAATCACAAGTCAAAAACAACTGAACTCTAAGAAGAAATCATCAAGGGGCAATGACGTCAAATTCAACCATGTTGGAACGATATCTAACAATCCTCCCATCTACAGCCTCATGGTCAAACTGGAAGATGCTCGACTCAAGAACTGCATCCGGGTACATGCACCGAACATGATTTATCGCTTTATCGTAGGCAGCATAGGAGAAGTCCATGGCTTGCCCGACCATCTCCCGCACCCTTTCCTCAGCCACATTTTTCTGTTTCTTCACACTGTCCAACTCAGATCGGAGCTCCTCCATCTGCTTCTGATAGTGGCCAGCAGTGTCTCGTGCCCGACGAGCAGATTCCAGTGCTTCCTGTAAATCCACCTGAAGCCGGCTTATATCCAAGAGAAGATGATCCCTTTCCTCGATCACCCCTGCGCAAAGAGAGAAACAAACACGACAAAGCTTAGAACCAACATCACCAGCGCCCATGAGGGCATCTGGCAAAACACCTCTAAGAAAGAAGGCGGCGCCCATGAGGGCGCTAGACAGGGGTGGTGGCCCGTGCGGATTTGATGAATACCGTAAGAAATAACTCAAGAGGATTACCTGAACGAGATCCGCACTTCTTCTCAGCTTCCCACTTCGCATGCAGGCCTTCCCCAATTTTAACCATGTGCGCGGCAAGTGCGAAAGGATGCTCACAGAAATGATCACGCTCTTCGGGGGAGAAGAAAATTTCACCCTCTTCGTCAGCGGGGGGAGGAAGCCCAACCGGGGAAGGACAAGCAGCAGAGGGAGGTCCCTGAGCACAACTTCTCTGGCGCTTGGACTTACTCTGAGTCCCTTGGGTGCTGGAGTCGAATGGAACCTTCGGCACCCCGGAAACATCCCTTCCAGCACGGCTTGGCGCTCCCAAACTGAGGCGAGATCCCATAGAGGGACGCGCAGGGGCAGAGATAGCAGGAACCGGGCTCTTGACCTCGGTAGGATCGGCATCCAAAGGTCTCTTCCGTCCGGCCAAAGAGGCTAATTCATTGAAAGAAAGTGGAGCGACCATCTTATCTGCAGAGCAACAAAGTAGCGAATCAGCAACATAAGTAAATAATTCATCAAAAGACAAAATAAAGATACATCAAGACCTAACAAGCAACCTAAGAGCTCGGCAGCTTCAGGAATCGTAGAGGCCTTGGACAGCTCACTGCACAAAAACTTTTGTGGCACAGTGGACAAGCCACTGACGATCTTCCTCAGCATGCTCAAAGTCCTCTGCTCAGGATCAGATAACTCAGATGGGAGGGTGCGATAAGACCGAGAGGTGCGGCCAGCATCGACATTACACCACCCAAGGCGAAACTTATCCCTAACCAGATGACCTTGTTCATCAAAGAAGCCCATGTTGTCGACGGCCTTCTCACTAGAAGGAGAGGTAAAAATACTTGAACCTCCAATCATGCTGGTTATCTGAGTACACTTGAAAGAAAGCATAGTTTGTCCGACATTTCAAGTGCACAAACTCGTAACGGATGACGCCATCTGAAGTATCTCGACGACGCTGCACCTCGAAGATAGCCATAAAAACCCTCAAGTTGCATCTTCTTTGAAGGACTCTCATCACCAGCTCGAAACACTTCACAAAACACCACAAATTTGGGTGGAGCTTAGAGGGAGCTATCTTAAGGTGATTCATAACCTCCGGTTGAAAGGGTGTAAAGAATGGGAAAACCCTCACCTTGTAAACCACACCGTGAAACATCATGAATTTTCTACCGTCAGGGACTCTACACACCCTGTCTTGGGGGTCAACCACCTCAACCCGCCAGTCGCCTCCCAACGCATCTTGCAGACAGCGGGGAGGCTCTTTTCCTGGAAGGTAGACGCTCCTGGCAGAACAAACAATACGAGCAACCCAGTCATAACTACAACCACCAAGCTCCACCACTTCATGCTCAACCGGCAGATCATCGTCAGAAGAAGTATCCACAAAGCCAAGGGTGCCAGCCCCCTCCGAAGGCACGGTATCACCAGCCCCCTCTTCGATGTCGTCAGCTTGACTCTTAGCCAGGGGGCAAAACAAGCAGTCACGAGACAGACAGGAAAACTTAGAGACAACCCCCCTCCCCCGAGATTGGAGACTTTGCAAGACAAGACATGCTCAAAAGAACAAATAAACTAGAAAGATAAATTGAAAGTTCGCACGGAAGTTACCTCAGTAAATCAGAAGCCGCAAAGACTGGCGGGAACGTCAATGGAGGATGATAAGAGCAACTCCCCTCAGCACCAAGCAAGCCCTAAAAATTCATAGGTGAGAAGGCAGGTTAAAAGTCAGGAGAAAACGGCAAAAATAAAACAGAGTGATAAGCACACGCTCACACAAAACCAGCGCCCATAGGAGCAGCCAGCGCCCAGGAGGGCGCCTGGCAGGGCGCCAATCAAGGCAGTCAGCGCCCATAAGGGCGCCTGGCAGGGCGCCAGTCAGGAACAGCCAGCGCCCAGGAGGGCGCCTGAAAGGGCGCCAGTCAAGGCAGCCAGCGCCCATGAGGGCGCCTGGCAGGGCGCCAATGAGACAGCCAGCGCCCAGGAGGGCGCCAGTAAAGGCAGCCAGCGCCCATGAGGGCGCCTGACAGGGCGCCAGTCAGGAGCAGCCAGCGCCCAAGGGGGCGCCTGGCAGGAGCAAGCAGCGCCCAGCAGAGTGGCGCCTGGCAGGGGGCAGTCTGAAAGCAAATCCTTCGTGGTAGGGTGGTCAGCACTATGCAGTAAGACGCCCACGAGAGCACCAAACCTTGTCTCGCAAAATCTGCTCCATGATAAGTCATCCAGCACACGCTAGCAGGGAACAACGCCCAAGGCACCCAGCAGGGCGCCAACTCTCAAAAACAAACAAGCATCCGGGAAGACGCCCACGAGGGCACAAGCATCGGGATGTCTTAGCACCTTGGCCCAAGGCGCCCAAGAGGGCACCAACATCAGGGGGCATGGCACAGGGCACCCAAGAGGGCGCCAACCTCAGAGCACTTGACACAAGGCGATGCCAACATCAGGATACGTCACCCTAGCTTGGTGCCGGGCACAAGGATTACACCGAAGGAGGTGTGAGGCACGGTTGCGACAAAATATTCTCGTACTACCCGACAAAACAGACGAAGCAACACTTAGAAAATATTTCTCCTATGACAGAACACGGCTGCTACAAAGGCAGTGTCCCGCGTAACCTTGCAGAGCTGGCAAACCGACGAAAATCCTTCAAGCCAAGACCATCCTCCGGAGTAATCTCGGCTTGGGGGGCAACTGTTCTGGAGTCAACCAGAGGGTCCCATTAGCAAAACCAGGAGGTGCGCTTAGCAAGTCATATGGATCAGCCCAACCAATTCAGCCCATATCCACCTCATGCGAGCCCAACACGCTTGGACGGTCAAGATCGACTCTACCCATCCGACGATCCACAAGATGGCACGATTTCCTATAAATACAGGCAAACTTTGCCCTTAGAAAGGTGGAATCTCTAATCCTTAGTACCTTCACTCTTATATTCTATATACTGACTTGAGCGTCGGAGTGGCTTGCAGGTACCCCCCCCCCCCCCCCCCGGCGCTCATTGACCTCCTGTCAGGACAGCAAGAGACCTACCAACAGCAGACCCAAAAAGCTGCTCGGTACAGAACAATATATATATATATATATATATATATATATATATATATATATATATATATATATATATCTGTGTGTGTGTGTGGGTGTTAAAGTAAGTGTCAATACTCCATAATTTATGTTCTGTACCGTATCTCGGGATCTATCACCGATCCGAGATAGTTGGTAGTAGGTGGTCTTGACCAACGGGCTCCGTTCTTATCCGAGATAGGGTGGTACCTTCAAAGACACTCTAACGTTCAAGTCAGCGGGTGAATTGATTACATGTAAGAATGTTGGTGAGTGCATATACCTTAGACACTGTATTCAATGCGTATTTATAGAGTCAAATGGGTGTTTGACCTAATTGATCAGAACCATCCGTTCTAGGGTTTAGATCTCGACCATTCATTCATGGACTTGCTATTGGCATTGGGCCTCAGTCACTATAAGGGCGCGGCCCAATCCGTAACACTTTATTTTAACAAAATACAAAATTAAAAGCCTTTAGAGTTATTTTTTCCCGATAATTAGCAATTTATTGATATGGACTAACTAAAAGGTTAGCGAGATAGCAAATTAGAAGAAAATTTAAATCCTTGTTCACACTTAATACACCTAAAACTTTGTGAACTCCTCACAGATAAGTTAAAAGGACAGAACTCTAAGATTAACACTCCCTAAAAATAGTTGAATTTCATCCTCCAAATCGACTTGCCATATTTCGTAAAAGCAACACCAACTCATTAATCAAGTGTACACCTTAATAGAGTAATATACATACTGTAATACAAATTGTAATAATAGAATAGAATATATAAGCTCACTGCCACATCAGCTGCTGACATGGCATTAACCAGTCAGCTTGTATAAATACATTGTACTTGTTCAGATTCAATGTAATGAGAATATTCAATTAATTCAACTGAATTCAGTTAGCATTCAGTTAGATTCTCAAACCTTTTCATGGTATCAATATTCGCTCTCTCGATCCGTGGTCGTTTCTTCTTCTTCTTCTCTTACGCTTCGTTTCTTCACATCCTTCTCTGAAATTGTGTTGATATGCTTTCATGGCGACCGTTCCCACTCCTGAGCAATCGCCGGCGGTGATGCCAACCTCTTCGCAATCTCCATCGATCTTCAACACCGTCGCTGCAAACACTTCCAATTTCGTGACCGGTTCCAAACTTTCTATCAAACACGATGACAAAAACTTTCTCATTTGGAATCAACAAGTCGAAGGTGTGATCGTGTAACACCCCTTTTCTACCCGTTAATTTAATTGGAAAAATCAGAGTTTCAAAATTTCTTTTCATCGCAAGGAATGTTACACATACTCAAAACAAAACGTCGTACTTCAAATAGGTAGTTCAACATCAAATAATTGTGCAATACGTAGCACGCCCCCAATGGGGAAAAACTCAAACATCATTCATTGTCACCACAACCGTGACATCAATAAAACCAACTACGCAGCGGAAAATATAAATAAGAGAAAACGTCAGATAACATATAACAACCAAAATAGTCTTAAAACATCGAGTTCGTTCCCCCCCCCCCCCCCCTGAGTGCTACGTATCAGAGCATGACAACCCGACTCAAAATTAGTGAAGATACCTAGGTCTTCACTCGTGATCACCTGCACGTTACCGCATAGGGGCAACATTCAAACAGAAGGGTGAGTCCAATTCAATCCATATAATAAATCACATGATAAGCAATAAGTCAAGTCACAGCTCTAGAGTAATCACATCACAATCATCAATTACATCACTACAATAACTCATCACTATGTCATGTAGGCATATGAAATGCAACCCACTCGCGGGCATATGCATGAGGTACCTTTTCACAAACGTCGCTTAGCCTTTTGGGCCTCATCGTCACTTAGCCTTTTGGGCCTCAAACGTCACTGGGTTTATGCATATGGGAGGCATGAGACACTATGACATGCACCACGCACAAACACACAATCACGGTCAACTATGTGACCCGTCACTTACCAATTTGCCAAATAAGAGGCACAGCACCTGTCAATTCATAATTACACACAACAACGTCACTTAGCCTTTTGGGCCTTATCGTCGCTTAGCCTTTTGGGCCTCAACGTCACTTATTTTCATCGTCACTTATTCATAAACATCATCAATTCAAACAATAGCCACTGAGGGCAAAAACGTCATTTACTAGCCACCAAGGGCATCATCGTCATTTACACATCATTATCAACAACATTGGCCACTAAGGGCAAAAAGGTCATTTAACTAGCCACTAAGGGCATCATCGTCATTTACACATCAGCATCCACAACATTGGCCACCAAGGGCAAAAAGGTCATCTAACTAGCCACTAAGGGCATCATCGTCATTTTAGAGGCCACCAGAAAATAATAAGTTTTTATTTTTAGAAATAAGACACACAGGTAGACAACTGGAAAAGCTTCCCAACACTTTTTGAAACGTTTAAAACGGATGTCCGAGTCAAAAGATATAGCGAAAACAGTTTTCATAAAAATTTGGGAACATCCTGAAAAATGGCGCCCTAGGCGCCCAGCGCCTGGCACCTGGCGCCCAGCGCCCAGCAACACGCAACACACACATGCACTGGCGCCCTTGGCTCCCAGCGCCTGGCGTCCAGCGCCTGGCAACACGCAACGCGCACACACAACACACCGAGACAACTCCAAAATTGACGCGTGCAAAAATAAAACCACTCGAGCCAAAATGGTTAAAATTGAATTTGGTCACGTAAATACAAAATATGGCACGGTAAAATATGCCCAGAAATTGAATTGCACCCAAAAATCCCATTTACGCACACACAAGCAACACCCAATGAGACAACTTCAGAATTACACGTGCAAAGATAAAACCACTCGAGCCAAAACGCTTAAAATTGAATTTGGGCAGGTAAATACAAAATATGGCACGGTGAAATCTGCCCAGAAATTGAATTGCACCCAAAAATCCCATTTACGCACACACAAGCAATACCCAATGAGACAACTTCAGAATTACACGTGCAAAGATAAAACCACTCGAGCCAAAACGCTTAAAATTGAATTTGGGCAGGTAAATACAAAATATGGCACGGTGAAATCTGCCCAGAAACTGGATTGCACCCAAAATTCCCATTTACGCACACACAACACACACAATACGCAACACGGCGCACAACGCCCATTGGCGCCCAGCGCCTGGCGCCTGGCGCCCTGCACACTTCCAGCAACACGAAATTCAGCACAAATTTCAGCAACATCACGAGCACACACATGGCGCCCTAGGCGCCCAAACACTAACAACGGATCTTTGAGCAACGAATTCATCAAACAACATGCTAATCGTAACAACAACATGAAATCACGCATAATTCATACTCATGGATTAGATCTAAGCTATCCCTACTTAAAACCTATCATACGAATTATTATAAAAATTGATAGAACTCCCCTTACCTTGGATTTGAAGAACGGAAGCCCTAGAGACAGACACGAACAGAACCACAGCAACAGGTCACGTCCCTTGCCCCTCTTTGAGTCGCGACTTCTCTTCTCCTCTTCTCCTCTCCAACGGCGCTCTCACTCTTCTCTCTATTCTCTTTCTCTCAATTCGCGAATGAGGCACCAAACCCTAGCCTCACTAGCTATTCGCATGTCACTTGGATCATGGGCTTGGGCTTTTCACTTAAGCCCAGCTCATCCAAGTGGCGCCTCCTTTTCCTAATACCACCACAAAATTAATATAATTTTAATTAATTAAATTATATCCAATAAATTAAAATAACTTCCTAAATACTTAATTAAATAAATTAATTAAATATTTAGGGTGTTATAGATCGCAACACACAAGCTTCAGCGTCTTCTTGTCAATCCGGTGATTCCTCCGCAATACGCTTCAACTGAAGATCGTGCTGTTGGAAAAATATCTGAAGCCTATGATCAATGGATCGTTCAAGATCAAGCATTGTATACCTGGCTTCTTTCAACGTTCTCTGATTCGGTGCTTCCACGCGTGCTCAACTATCGTCATGATCACCAGGTCTGGGACACGATCCATAAGCACTTCTATATGCTCACCTCAAAGCGAAGAGGCGTCATCTTCGAGCATAATTGAAGACTACTAAGAAAGGTACTCGCAGTATTACTGAGTTTCTTGCTCGAATTCGTGCCCTAGCTAACTCTTTGTCCGCAATTGGAGACACTATTTCTGATCAAGATCTTGTAGACATAGTGCTTGATGGTTTTCCTGAAGATTATAACTCGCTTGTGATGATTGTCTTCACCAAATTGGACTCAATCAATCTCACTGATTTAGAGTCTATGCTTCTTGTGCACGAGGCGCAATTAGACAAATTCCGTCAAGAATTAGCAACTCCTGTTGTGTCTTCAAATCTTGTGCATGTTAATTCGACTGGTAACAATCATCAAGGTGCAGATCATGGCTACAACAATGCTGGTTATCAAGGAAACAATTACTTCTGTGGTTGCAGACGCAATGCACGTGGTCGTGGTTGTGGCAGAGCACGCAGTGCTTCGTCCAAGCCTCAGTGCCAAGTCTGCAATCGCTTTGGTCACATTGCCTTGGATTGTTGGTTTACGTTTGACGAACACTATGTTCCACAGGATGCTGCTCCAGCAACTCATGCATTTGCTTCACAGGCACCTGCTCAACAGACATCGAACACTGGTGAAGCCTCCACTTCAGACACGACAACTCCTCAAGCCCTTGCAGCATACACGTCCTTTGATCCTTCAGCAGCAGATCTCTTTACAGTGCCTCCTGAGATAGCTCTTCAAGGTTACTATGCTGATACTTGTGCTTCTAATCATTTTACTAACACTTCGAATTATTTACATCATTGTAGAGCTTACACAGGTACACAGAAGGTTCACATCGGCAATGGACAAGGTTTACCCATCCACTGCACTGGCACCCTTACCCTACACTCCACACATAATCCCACTAGACACTTTACACTTAACAATACTATAGTTGTCCCTACTGTAACCCGTAATCTTATCTCTGTAGGTCAATTTTGTGAAGATAATAACGTATTCTTTGAGTTCCATTCACATATTTGTTTTGTCACATGCCAGGACTCTAAGCAGGTTCTGTTTCAAGGAACTAGAGGCACTGATGGTCTGTTCTTTCTGCCTTCCATTGTCCCTATGGTCAAGCCTACTGCTCTGGCAGCAACTACCTCTGATTTACACTCTGCTACTGTTCCTAAAGTACCATCTACTACTAATCATAGTACTACTAATAGCTATCATGTTTGGCACCATAGGCTAGGACATGTTAATAGTAGAATTGTTTCATCTGTATTGCATCTTTGTAATCATTAGGTTGCATCCAATAATGTTCGAATTGTGCAAGTTTTGTTCCATAGGTAAATCTCATCGCATTCATTCACCTCCATCCACCACACTACACCACACACCCTTTGAACTAATACACACTGATTTATGGGGGCCCTCCCCTTCACCATCTAGTAGTGGCTACTCATATTATATTGCTTTTGTTGATGCTTGTACTAAATTTACTTGGTTCTATCTTCTTAATAAAAAGTCTGATGCCATTCATGCTTTTCACCAATTCCACAAACTTGTCCAAACACAATTTTCCACCATAATCAAATCCCTTCAATCTGATTCTGGGGGAGAGTTCATGCCTTTTACTCCTGAACTTACTGCCCTAGGAATAACTCATAGATTTACTTGTCCTTATACATCTCAACAGAATGGTACTTTTGAGAGAAAGCATAGGCAGATTGCTGAAATGGGACTCACCCTCCTCACGCATGCCTCTATGCCTTTATCCTACTGGGATCATAGTTTTACCACTGCTGTCCATCTCATAAACAGGTTGCCAACCTTTGCTCTGCCTACCTATATCTCACCCTTTCAAGCTCTATTCAACCAAATCCCTGACTACTCCTCTCTAAGGTAATTTGGTTGTACTTGCTTCCCTCTACTCACACCATACAATAAAAACAAACTTCAAATGCATAGCCAAGAATGTGTCAACCTTGGTCCCTCACCTCACCACAAAGGCTTCAAATGTCTCAGTGCAAATGGTCGAATCTACATTTCTAAAGATGTCACTTTCCATGAAACCTCATTTCCTTATCCTAAACTGTTCCCTGACTCACAATCAATCTCTACTACACCTACTCCAGCTACTGCTCTGCCTCTGCCTTCTAACTTTGTCCCACCATCACCAGCCACATCTACTGTCCCTCCAACCTTAGACACTTCTGTGCCTACACCACCTCCCAATGACTCAACCACAACTCCAAACAACCAACCCTCTCCACCATCTCCTACACTATCCAACTTAGAACCTACTATCCTTAAAAACCCCAACTTAAATACTCACCCAATGACCACTAGATCAAAGACAGGTAGCCTCAAACCTCGCCCCTTTTTGCTCATGTTGCCCCTGTCATTGTGAAGCAAGCTCTCTCCCTGCCACACTGGCTTGATGGAATGAAGTGGGTTTTCAAAGTAAAAGAAAACTCTGATGGGACAGTCAATGTCATACCCTAATTTTGTTCGGCTAATTTAAAGCTTACTAGAAAATCCAAAATATTGTTTTTGTCGTTTATGTGTGTCGTTCCCAGTCATGTATAGGCGTGTTACTTCTCATTGGTGCGTGTGTGCTATTGTTAATAATGTACACATTTTAGTCCCCGTTGCGGACAGGTGTTCGCGTATTGTTGTGTACGAGTGTTTATTCTAGTACGCGAATTCGCGTTGTGGACGCGCGTTCGCGTCTCGTCGTGTACGTATGTTTTTCGTCGTTGTTATCGGTTTAATTTTGTTCTAAAAATCTAATAAAAATCAGATTGTGAAAAAATGCTTTTTATAATCAGTTTTTTTTACAAAGTCAACTTTAGTAGACATGTATAGACAAAAAAAATAAATACAAAATAGTACAAAAATTAATTAAAAAACAAAAAGTAAAAAAAAAAGCAAGGCAGCACAAGTTGCTGTCCTTGCTAATGCAGTGTTGGAAAATCCTCTTGAGCATCAAGCCAAGCCTCTTTCCCTTTGCTCTTTGTTTTCTTCTCCATTTTGGTTGAGACCAAAATGCTTTTCAGGCACTGCCCTGCAGCTGTTGTTATGGGTCCAGCAATGGTCTCCACTACTCTGATTTCACTGCAAAATCATAACAACAAAATTTGTCCCATTAATTTACTACTCTATAAAAAACTCAGCTGAGAAACAGAGAAGGGGAAAAACACACAGCAAAATATATGCAGAAACTAGTTTTTAAACTTGAGAAATTAAGGGAGAGAAAATAGAGAGTCATATACACACAGAAAGCAATTACCGTGACCGGAAAACACACAATACACACACAAGCACGGTGAGAAAAAAAAGAGAAGTGAGGAGATCCTTTGCTTCCGGCCACCGTCCACCATCACCTCAGCCACCCTCTCACCACTGTCAACAAATTCACCATTTCTCCATCAAACCACCAACACTCACGGCCAAACCCTTACAACCACCGCCAAAAACCACCCATTAGACCAACACCGTCAGATCCGAACCCAAACTCACCATCTCATTACCCCAAACCAACCACAACACATAGTGCCACTCAAAATAGAAGAAACACAGAATCGAAAAAATAAAAGAAAGAAGAGTTGAAAATCTGAAAAAATATAAGAGATAGATAAGAAAGGGAGCGTGAGTTAGAATAAGGAACCACATGCCTCACCACCACCGTGGGCTCGCTGGAGAACCACTGTAGACTCGCCGGAGAACCACCATGACCGCCTGTCACCGCCAGCTATCACGGTGACTACCATCGTCGGCGTCTCCACGGTACCCCCCGTGGTTGACTCTTGCGGCGCCGTTTCCTCCTCCTCTTCGTCGGATCCTCTCTCCCATTCTCCCTCTTTCTCTTTCTTTCTTCCTCTCTTTCTCTCTCCCTTGAGACCTGAGAGTTTTTTTGTTGTTGCGGCTGATGAGGGAATGTTAAATCCCAAACCCTAATTTTCTCTCTCAAATAGCCTACTTTTCTTTCATTACATTTTGTTTTTGTTTTAGTTTATTATATTTACTTACCTCAGTTTATTATATTATTATTACCGTTGTTTACCACCCCCCATATGCGCAAGCGCAGTGAATCCTTCCCCATTTGTGCTATGTTAATTCCTTTAATTATTATTATTATTATTTTGCTTTATTAAACAATAACTTTTTTTTTCATTTTATTTAAAAATCTGTTTATTTTTACTATTTAAAATCCCCTTGTTTTATTCATGCAGCCCTTCCTCCAAAAACTACTTATGGGTTTCTCACTTATGTTTTTGAGTCTTGGGTTTTGATTCACTCTTTTTCTTTTTTATTAGTAGTAAGCCCAACTCACCTTCATTGGATTTTAACTAGTTTTTCATATGACACTTTCTTCTAACGCTCAAAAACGCAAGTTAGTTTTCAAAAATATGTTCATAGTAATCGTCGCTCTAAGCTTAACTCATTTGATCATTATGAGAATCTCTAACATTTCAAGTAAGCCATTAGTGGTGACCACTCTAGATTTATCCGTTTGGTCACTGCGAACGTCTTCCGAATTTCAAAAACATTCAAATAATAAAAAACACAACACACAAATATTTTCTATCCAAGAACTACGTGTGATTTGATTCTCTACCAGGAGATACGTAGGAGCAGAGGGCGGCTGGCCTCTGTCAATTACATTAATAAAAAACCTTTTTTTTTCTCTTTTAATTCATTTCTCTCATTTTTCTCCAAAAGCACAAAAATAACTAACTGTTTATCGAGTCTTCTTTTTATTATTATTATAAGGGTAAAATCATTATTTTTAAATTAATAAACGTTTACACATTTAGTTAAAAGGTAACCTTCCTTAGGAAGGATGTCGTAGGGTGCTAATACCTTCCCTATGCATAAACGACTCCCGAGCCTAAATCTGGTCCGCAAAACCCCCTTATCCATTCAATAGGGATTTTCCAATGTTTGCCCTTGAACTAAACTTTGGTGGCGGCTTCATTTCAAGAACTTCGAAGAATCCCTCCTCCGGATTTTTCGGTCGCTACAGCTGGCGACTTCACTGGGGACATATTAAGAGAGTCAAGCCTAGTTAACTAAATGTGTAAGTTTTTATTAACTTTATATTTTGTTTTTTCCCTTATACTTATGTTACTTTTTTATTAGCCTTTCTTTATATTATTGAACCTTAGGGTAGACGACTCTTTTATTATTATTGTTGTATATTTTTTTTCAGCTTGGTTAGTTTAGGTATTTTGCCCTCATCACACACCTCACTTACACTTTTGCACACACCTTTGAGTGGGGCTTTATACCCGGGTCTGAAAATAACCTAGGACAAGTGGAGATTATTAGTGACAGCCATTCTGGATTTTATCTGTCTGACTCTCATGAAAGTCTCAGCCAGAGTACGCTCTCTCATGGTATCCCACACCAGGTAGCTCGCTATCGTTGTGGATCATATCAAGAAGGGGATTTTAGCTCTGGAGACCTTTGTGAGGAAGTGAATAGAGCCACCAGAGAGATTGATCACATAAGCGACCCTAGACCATGTTGAAAATCCCAATTTAGACATGACCCACCTAGGACACAGAGGCATTATACTTACTCTCTCTATTAATCTGGTTAGCATTTCTCCAAAAATAAAATCAACATTCTCATGCTTCTTTCTTTCATTTGCACGAACATGAGGCAACATCATCATACAGAGAAAACAAAAATCATCCTGCATCCATAACAAAATAAGATCATTCTTTTCTCACGCATCTCATTATCATTGCGCTACCACGCATTCCATCATCCTAGAAATACCATTTGCGTCATTTGTCCATCTTGCGTATCCCCACTAAAAAAATCACCGTGACATTATATATTCATTCATCATTTCGTTATCCCCTCTTCATGCATTAAAAAATCGCTGCGAGTGTCATGCATTTTGTCTCCCCGTACACAAAAAAGCAATAGCATCACATGCACCGACATTCATTCATAATCATTCAAAATCATGATCACATCATTTGTAAAGTCTTGAATTACATTTCAAAAAAACGTAACATTCATACATCATTTCCCTCATGTGGCCATCCTAGTTTAAATGCATCAATTCCATGTTCATGTATCATTTTCCAAATAAAACAAAAATTAGTTCATTATAATTGCATCATTTGTCATCCAATAAATCAAAAATAGGAGTCTGCATACATGTTGCACTACTTCTTGAAAAAATAAAAAATAGTTGCATTAGGAACAAACATTTATTTCTTCATGCATACATGCATTTTTCATACATATTTATCATCATGAGCATTATATTTTGCTAGAAAATGAAAAAATCACCATAGAGTGAATCACTTGTTTTCATATACATCTCGTTCTCATGGTACTAACATACATATCATCCTCAAAAAAAAAACAACGAAGACACTACATATTTGTCCAACTTGCATCATCTTGCATATTCAAAAATATACTATATTCGTTACTCCTCTTCATGCATAGAAAAATAAAAAATAAAAACAAAGGCTCTTCATCCCTAACTACTTCGAATGCATTAGTCACCTAACATGCAAAATAAAAGAAAAAATAATAAAATAATACCACTTTCTTGCATTATTCATCATCATATTGCATTGCCTCTGAAAAATCATTTTGAACAGTCAATCTTTTCAAGTGATCCTCCAGTCACATTCCTCGCATCTGCGTCATGTAACGATTTCGTTCATTCATACATTACACTTTTTTTTTTCATGAAAAAAAAGGAATAAAAAACATGATCACAATTAAAAAAATTACTGTGATAAATAATTGAATATCTCACTTAGCATGCATTCATAATCATTCACAAAAATCATCACCAAATAATATAGGCATTTCATCATTTGCAACATCATGAAATGCATGTAAAAAAAACATAGCATTCACGCACCTTTTCACTCATCCAAAAAAACTGTTGTTTCATTAAATCATCCATACGCCATTTTCATCCACATATCATTTATGCACCGTTTCAACATGCATCATTTCAAAAATTATGTCATCATTTTCACATCAGTCAAAGATACGTATTTAGCATTTTATTTTAATACATGAAAGAGGCCCTACATCGGTCACGTGCTACATTGCCTCCAAAATTAGTTAGAATAACTGACCTTTTCAAGTGATCATTCATGCACGCATCTCATGCATTCACATCTGCATTTTCGTCATTTATCACCACGTGTTCCTTCATGCATCAAGACACAAGGGGGCGGTTAACTTGATTATTATTGTTGCGTGAGCATAGCTAGTCTTTTAACAAGAAAATAAAAAAAATCATCATGCATTCATAATAGAATATAGTCATCATTTTCACATACCTCCCATTATCATGGTACCAACATGCATCTCATCATCTAGAAAATAACAAAATATCATATTTTTTTATTTGTCTAAATTACTTCATCTTGCGTAACCATACGCCAAAAAGAAAAAATAATATCACCTTGATACTATAATTTTTTTTTTTGCATTCATTCATTATTCATTCAAACGCGTTACTCTTTTTCATGCATCATAAAAAAATAATAAAAAAGGTTCTTTATCCCAAACCACCTCAAACGCATCAATCATCCATGCATGAGTTATTTTCTAAATTAAAAAATAAACAAAAAGTCATTCATCATCTAAAATATATTTCAGTTAGCAATAAACGACGAGTTGCACTATCTGCATGCTATATTGTCTCCAAAAAGTAAAAAAAAAAATCGTTTAGAATAGCTGATCTTTCCAAGAGATCATTCCCTTCACGCATTTCACGCCTTTGCATCTTCATCATACATTTTCATTATCACGTGCATCACATTTTTCTAGAAAAGAGTAGAAAACAATCATGAGCACAATTTCAAAAATAGTGAATATCTCTTTTTTTTTCATGTATTTCCATTCATTCATAAGCCATTCATTCTCGCATTTTAGGCATCTGCATTTGCATCATGCATATACATTATCATGTGGTCATCCATACGAAAATCATGAGCATTACCTTTTTTAAAAATTTTGATGAGAGATGAGGCGAAGTCGATTATTTCTTCTTTGGAAAAGTTTAGCTTAGCTACAAACTCAAGGTGTTTTCAGACGCTCAATTTTCAAAAAAAGAAGTTATTCACTGTTTGCAGCTCATTCACAATTTTCTTCATCAAAATGATGCATCTCATCAGTCCCATGATAAATGATCCAAATGGTCCATTATGTAACTAATGTGTTATCAAAAACTTCTCCTATCATGTCGCTGACTATGTTAACTCTCTGTGAAGCATTCGTATAGTGAACTTGTATGCAATGTGCATTTACTCTTGTTTGAGTCAGTTAGTGTCCACATCTTTGCATCTTATCATCATCCCTTGTACATGTCCGGTCCCACCCCGACCACCCAGTGCATACTCCCCACACAACCTAGTTAACCTTTTGGTTTGTTCCCAATGATGAAATTTCACGAGCTAATACTTTAGGCCCCATGCAGGGGCAAATTTGTGATCACTAGATATCTTGTCAACATCGTTTTCCCTTGGTGCAAGTCCTTTACAAAAAAAAAATTAAAAAGCCTGTTAGGTTGAAAACTCGCGAGAGCAGCCTAAGCAAAAATTAGGGCATAAAAAGAAATGAAAAGAGCGGATATATAAAAATAAATAATTTTTGTCCTTGAATTAATCTTTGAGAAAACAAGCAATCATGATTTGAAATGAAGTTTGGTCGCCTTCCCGTACCCTAAAAAAAGGGGGTTCTTTACTACCCTTTTAAGCAAAAAATCAAAAAATCTTTCAGTCACCCTAGACAAGGATCATTCCGCACCAAAAACGGTGTGTCACTTTTATCAGCTCACCCTACTCAAAAAAAAAGAAAGAGAAAAAAGATCGCAAAAAAGAAAGTGAAATTCAAAAAAGATGATTGAAAAAGAAATCCTCAGAGAAAAAGGCAAAAGCAGTAGAAATTGTGAGCTGACACATGAAATCACCAAACACATAAGATATCTTTGTCCGAATAAACCCACGAACGCCTCCTTAGGCCGAATTCTCATTTCTTCCACAAAACCCAAATCATTGGCCTCCAGCACTTCTCTGAACCTACTTATCATTTAAAAGGTCATTGTAGCAATAAACCATCAAACACCTCTCTGAGCCCATTTGAGCCTATACTCCACAAGCCCATAACCATTGACCACATTACCCATAACCGTTGACCACATTACAAACCCTTCTCTCATAAACCCCTAACCACTGGCCATGCTACAACCCTAACAAGTCCATGCTGATCAACGGCTGATTGCTTTCGTTTTCTCAAAGATTTAATTTTAGGACAAGTAAGTTTATTTATTTACAAAATATTTGCTCAAAAAAAAAATCAAAAAAAGAGTTAAAAAAATCAAAGGGCTTGCACTCCAATATTCATTCAAATTGCATTGATATCAAGACTGTGGATACCTGTGTTGCAGGTTATCTAATATTGCAGGATTAGTTTTGATGATGAAAAAGGCAAAGGTAAAGTTGATAGCCAAAAGTAAAGAAAAGTGACTAAACATCAAAGTCACAATCCAAGTCAAACAAGCTCAAGATTTGAAGATTCAAGTTTAAGGGTAGTCCTTATAAATAAGGGTAGTCCTTAGGGTTTGGGGTTGTCTTAGGAAAATGTGTAAGCTCTTTCGAAGGTCAGCTCGCCTCTCAAAGTCTCACACACTCACACAAGTTTTCAAAATGCATGCATGAACACATAAACTTAAAAACCATTTTGAAAAAGAAAGAAATCGATTCAAAAGTTTTTGGTAAACATCAAAATCGATTTCCAACATATTTTGAAAGTGCATAATCGATTCATATTGATTTTACCAAGTATATAATCGATTCCCATTGTTTCCATAAAAGAAAGAATCGATTTACCATCTTTTAAAATAAACACAAAATCGATTTCCAACATAAATGAGAAAGCATGCAATCGATTCCCAATGTCTCCATAAGTGAAAGAATCGATTCACAATACTTTATACTTGAGTCAAAATCGATTCCTACCCCTCCTGTGAGCCAAGAATCGATTGTCACTCATTGTCAAATAAAGTAAGAATCGATTCTCACCTTAAGGAAGTCATACACAAGAATCGATTCCTAGATCCAATGCAATTAGGCATATAATCGATTCCCTAAATTTTTTCAACGTGAGATCTAGTTTTTTTCATAGCCTATAAATAGAGGCCTCATAGCCTCCATTTCTCATCAACCCGTTCTCACGATCTATCATTTCTGAAAAACTCTTATATTTTATTTGTGTTCTTCTCGCACCACTGGTCCGTCAAGAGCTGATCCTACGTTAAGAGTTAGTTGGGGTTGTGTCCTTCAAGTTGTAATATCTGCCTACACTAAGAGGTATTTCTGTATTTACATTACTGTTATATTGTTGTTATAATTTGTACTAGAGAGTGGGGTATCTCTCTAGGGGTAGCTGCATGTACTAGGAAGTGGGGTATCTTTCTAGGGCAGTTGTTGTAACAAGGGTGGGGTATCTCTTGTTGTTGTGCTGTTAGATTTTAGGGCTCTCTATAGGTGGGGTATCCTAGGAGGAGAGTGCCTGAGTCTGTAAAGGTTTTTCCAAGGCACCTGTAAGCCTTGTTGTTTTGGTTAGTGGAAAATCTCACAAGGGTGTGAGGACTGGACGTAGGTCACTAGGAGGTGACCGAACCAGGATAAATCTCTGCGTGCTTTACTGCTTTCCTACTTTACTGTTATTCTACTTTACTGCTTTATATTCTAATTCCTTCGCTTCCACTTAACCTGCGCGAAAATTGATCTAAGTCATTGAAAAGGGGAAAAACGTTTTCGAAAGATCTGAAAAGTTTTAAATCTCAATTCACCCCCCCTCTTGAGACTGAAGCCACTTGGTAACAAGTGGTATCAGAGCTAGACTCTTGTATAAAGAGCTTAGCCGCTTCAAGAGAAATGGCTTCAGGTTGGTCTACGCAAGAGGGTGCATCTCTTTTCCGTCCTCCGGGATTCAACGGAGAAGACTATGCATATTGGAAAGAAAGAATGAGAATTTTTATTGAAGGGGTAGACTTAGATGTTTGGGATGCTGTGGAAAAAGGACCTTTCGTTCCCACACACATAGTAGATGGTATTCTTACAATTAAAAGTAGAAATGAATGGTCTGATGATGAGAAAAGAAAAGTGCAACTTAATTTTCGTGCTAAAAATATTATTACTTCTGCTTTGAGTGCTGATGAATTTTTTCGAGTTTCAAACTGTAAAACTGCCCGAGAAATGTGGGATAATCTTCAAGTTACTCATGAGGGTACAAGTGAAGTGAAAAGGGCAAGAATAAATACTCTTACCAGAGAGTACGAACTGTTTAGAATGAATACAGGTGAAACAATATCAGAGATGCAGAAAAGGTTCACTCACATAGTGAACAAACTGGGCTCATTAGGAAAATCATTTCCTCCCGAAGACTTGATCAACAAAGTACTAAGATGCCTAAGCAGAGAATGGCAACCAAAGGTGACTGCAATAACTGAGTCAAGAAACTTGACTAGCATGACTCTCGCCACCCTGTTTGGGAAATTACTAGAGCACGAATTAGAGCTCACTCGTCTAGCAGAGAATGAAGGAAAAGTCAAGAAAAAGAAAAACCTAGCTTTCAAAGTTTCAAATTCAAGTTCATCCGACGACAGTGATGACTCGCAAAGTGAAAGTGATGAAGAGGATGAAAATATAGACCTAATGGTAAGAGAATTCAAAAGGTTCATAAGGAGGTCTCTAGAAAAGAATTCTCCAACCAAAGAAGTCTCATGCAAACAAAACTACTTAAGTCCTTTAACCTGCTACGAATGTGGGAAACCCGGACACATAAAATTGGAATGCCCAAAATTACAAAGAAAACGACCAAGAGATGAGAAAAAGGGATCCAAAGGAAAAAGGAGTAGAAAAGCCTACACAGCATGGGAAAACAGGAGCTCATCAGATAGCTCAGAAAGTGAAAAAGATCAAGTTGCTCTCATGGCCGACCACGACAGCGAAAGTGAAACTGAGGTATATTCTAACTCTGAATCTTTACAAGATGCCTATGATGAATTATATGAAGCATTTACTGAATTGCATGATAAATCCTTAAAACTAGCTAAAGCATTAGATAAATCTAAGAAAGTTATCACTCATCTTGAAAATGCTGTTACTGCTTTAACTAAAGAAAAGTCAGAGCTTAGAAAAGAAAATGATAGCCTTGCATGCTTTAAAGAAAATTATACTTGTGATAAATGTGTTGAATCTGAAAAGAAAATTCATGAACTGGAATGGACTGTTGGGAAATTTTCCAGTTTACAAAATGTGCATCATAGATTCCCTAGAAACAAACCCATAGAAAGGCATGTTCATTATAAACCAAAATTTTCCACTAGACCTTATATTACATGTTATTATTGTGGTAAACCTGGACATACAGCTTCTGTTTGCAGGGCAAGAGGTAAAATAAATATGAAAAAGGTGTGGGTTCCCAAAGGAACCATACCAAACACTAACCCACAAGGACCCAAAGAATTTTGGGTACCTAGAACCTTGTTTTAGATCATTGCAGGTATGCTTCAAGGTATGGGGGCAGATTGATACCTTGACAGCAAAGACTCAAAACGCATGACCGGAGACGTAATAAAGTTCTTAACACTCACCCCCGGAAAAAGCCGTCATGTGACTTGTGATAAATAGAGGAAGAATCACCGGTTAAAGGTCAGATTGGTTAAATTTTTTATTCAACTCTATTTTTAAAATGTGCTTGAGAATAGTTTATCAAGTCAAATATGTGACTACTAAAATAGAGCAATCTCTGAATCTCATTTCATGTATCTTTAAAGAACAAATATTTATAAGGCATGAAAGTATTCTGGTCATCCCTCTAGGACTAAGCATATAGAAATTATATATCACCTTCTTAAAGGTTATGGTTAAAAAGGAGATAGTGTGATTGAGTTAGTTGAGTCGTCACAAACAACTAGTTGACATTTTCAGAAATCCATTGCAAAAGAAAACCTGGTTCTTCATTTACTCAAATGAGTTTTTCAATAAAATATTTTTCAAGTGATTTTATAAAATATGAAGTTAAGAGATTTTGTGACTTATGAATTTCTGCGTGCTCAAAAAGCGTTTTATAAAGCAGCTGAAATGCTACCTTTTCCCGAAATCAATTTTCTCCTGTCACAAATAAATTGCTGGCTTTGGCATTAAAATTCAGAATACATACTCTCAATCGTTGTTCAACTAAAATAATTTTTCTCCCATATTCTGGCTGCCATCACCAACTTTCAAACTAAGCAGCATGAAATGTATAAAGCTTAAAACAACTGCTTCACAGATTTTTGAGACTCATAATTAGCTTTTACCTGTGTTTGATAAAATATTCTCCTCATGGTCTCAAATATGTTTTTCTTCAAGTTTTGATGATCACTTACAAATCAGCAATGGCTCTTTTACCTTGTCAAATAGCTGTGACATTCGATTCGCAAACCTTATCATATATTGACCCTCTTTGATCATGACAAAAAGGGGGAGAGAAATATAGGGTTGCATATGAGCATATAGAACTTGCATATTATGCATCTAGTCAATAAGTCAGGGGGAGCATCATGATAGGGGGAGCATCATATATATATTATCTGTTTGAACTAACCTCCCACCTTGAGATAAGTTAATGTTTTGTCATCATCAAAAAGGGGGAGAATGTGGATACCTGTGTTGCAGGTTATCTAATATTGCAGGATTAGTTTTGATGATGAAAAAGGCAAAGGTAAAGTTGATAGCCAAAAGTAAAGAAAAGTGACTAAACATCAAAGTCACAATCCAAGTCAAACAAGCTCAAGATTTGAAGATTCAAGTTTAAGGGTAGTCCTTATAAATAAGGGTAGTCCTTAGGGTTTGGGGTTGTCTTAGGAAAATGTGTAAGCTCTTTCGAAGGTCAGCTCGCCTCTCAAAGTCTCACACACTCACACAAGTTTTCAAAATGCATGCATGAACACATAAACTTAAAAACCATTTTGAAAAAGAAAGAAATCGATTCAAAAGTTTTTGGTAAACATCAAAATCGATTTCCAACATATTTTGAAAGTGCATAATCGATTCATATTGATTTTACCAAGTATATAATCGATTCCCATTGTTTCCATAAAAGAAAGAATCGATTTACCATCTTTTAAAATAAACACAAAATCGATTTCCAACATAAATGAGAAAGCATGCAATCGATTCCCAATGTCTCCATAAGTGAAAGAATCGATTCACAATACTTTATACTTGAGTCAAAATCGATTCCTACCCCTCCTGTGAGCCAAGAATCGATTGTCACTCATTGTCAAATAAAGTAAGAATCGATTCTCACCTTAAGGAAGTCATACACAAGAATCGATTCCTAGATCCAATGCAATTAGGCATATAATCGATTCCCTAAATTTTTTCAACGTGAGATCTAGTTTTTTTCATAGCCTATAAATAGAGGCCTCATAGCCTCCATTTCTCATCAACCCGTTCTCACGATCTATCATTTCTGAAAAAATCTTATATTTTATTTGTGTTCTTCTCGCACCACTGGTCCGTCAAGAGCTGATCCTACGTTAAGAGTTAGTTGGGGTTGTGTCCTTCAAGTTGTAATATCTGCCTACACTAAGAGGTATTTCTGTATTTACATTACTGTTATATTGTTGTTATAATTTGTACTAGAGAGTGGGGTATCTCTCTAGGGGTAGCTGCATGTACTAGGAAGTGGGGTATCTTTCTAGGGCAGTTGTTGTAACAAGGGTGGGGTATCTCTTGTTGTTGTGCTGTTAGATTTTAGGGCTCTCTATAGGTGGGGTATCCTAGGAGGAGAGTGCCTGAGTCTGTAAAGGTTTTTCCAAGGCACCTGTAAGCCTTGTTGTTTTGGTTAGTGGAAAATCTCACAAGGGTGTGAGGACTGGACGTAGGTCACTAGGAGGTGACCGAACCAGGATAAATCTCTGCGTGCTTTACTGCTTTCCTACTTTACTGTTATTCTACTTTACTGCTTTATATTCTAATTCCTTCGCTTCCACTTAACCTGCGCGAAAATTGATCTAAGTCATTGAAAAGGGGAAAAACGTTTTCGAAAGATCTGAAAAGTTTTAAATCTCAATTCACCCCCCCTCTTGAGACTGAAGCCACTTGGTAACAAAGACAAGGTTTAGTGATCACCAAGTGAAATTTTCATCTTATCAAAAACTCAGGATTATCATAGTCTGTGGGAGTCACCTTCAAAGGGCCAAAGTTTAGACTAGGACCATCACCTAGATATCAAAGTGGGGCATACCTTTCACCTTTCATGCTTCTTGAACTTGGGGAAAATGTCCGACATCCATCCCATTCATATACCATATCCAATCCATACCACCAATTCCAAAAACTCATGACCCAAACTCAGTCACCTTTCACAACCCCACTAGAAGCAATCATTTGAAATATCATTCCAAAGTGGGGCAATCCCGTCACCCTTCACTCCACCTAAAGTCGGGGAAATTCGCCCTACACCCATCTCATCCCCTCATATTCACATCCATGAGACCACACCGGGGCGATTTCTCAACCCACCATGCTAAATATAGCCTTTTGCAAACTCGAGTCGGGGCAACCTTACTCTCGTCAAGATTGGGGCAACACCAAACGTCGTGGGTTGAGACAGAATCTCCTGTTTGCCACCCTTCTTTCCAAAATCATGGAGTTCCCAGTTCATCATCTACTACCCCATTGGCTATTGTCACCACTAGACAGGGGCAAGCTATGCACTCGTCGTCATCAACTCTAAATTGGGGCAGTCCTACATTTCTCGGATTGGGGCAAGCCTACCCTTTTATGACTCTCGCAATAACCTACCATTCATCCCTTCACGTGTCATACCTGTCATACCAAGTCAACTGACTCATTCATCTGTATTGGCACTACTCTACATGTTTATTAAACAATGCTTCAAAGAGAGAGAACACAAGTCAATAATGTGAAGTCGGAAACTCACTCAGTTAACTTTGTGGACCTAAAAATCAATCATCATGGGGCACCATCATAGGAGAGCAAAATAAGCGAGTCTGCAAATACGGTCAAATAGTTTTGCACATCAGTGTCTGTGAATAACAACCTTGAGATTGCCATGTCTGAATTCAAACCTCTTTCCAAGGAATGATTATTCCAAAGCACTCACCTCTCTACCCCTCGCATCGAAAGTCTCATTTCTCATCTCAAAACAAAACACGTCTGCATGCATTACTATTATACCATATCATAAATAATTGCACCATACATTGTATTTCAACAACAAGTCATGCATCTACCACAACTATTGCATTTAAGCATTACCTGTGCGCATTCATTCATTCATTCATTCAAAAAAGGGGCAAAAAAAGAGAAAACCAAAAAGGCAAAAATCATCCACATTGCACCCGTTACCCCCACCAAAGCATAAATCATTCCATCATGCAACCAGCGGTACATTCGCATTCGCATACACAGCTTATCAATTTCTGTTTCCAACCAACTTCAGCATCCATCATTCACGGGATCCTGTAGTTCATTTGCTTTCGCATTGCACACCCATCACATTGCATGAATGCACATAACATTTTTTGCTTCGATAGACGTAACACGTGCGGGTCTCATCATTGCCAAAAAGCTTTCTACATCACCAATCATATCATGTGCTATGCATTCATGTATTTCCTTTTATTCACCATAGCATTTGCATCAAAGTATTACATTCGCATCATATTCACATTCGCATTGCATGCATCAAGAAAAGAAGCAAAATAAATAAGAAAAAGCAAAAAGAAAAGTCCATCTATTACATTTATCATCACACCAAAAATTAATCACTACGGTCACATCCACATTTCATACACCGTTGTCAACTTTCTCATTCCATCAAATTCAACACCCATGGTATACCCATTCCATTCATCATCCCCCAGATACCAATCATTGCACGTTCATCAAATTACGTGCATGACATTGTTTGCTTCGATAGACGTGTCGAGTACCGGTCTAATCGTTGCCCCCCAAAAAAAAGAGTTTTTTTACATCACTAATCATATCTTTGTACCGTGCATGACATTCGCATCAAAGCATTATATTTGCATCACATTCACACTTCGCATTTCATACACTCATTATATACCAAGAAAAAAAAGAGAAAAGCAAAAAAACAAAAGGAAAAAAATTGCTCATTCCATTACATTCATCATTAATCAGCACAATCACATTCATATCTTATCTGCATTCACATACGTTGGTTGTCAACCTCCATGTTCCATCAACTTCAACTCGCATCATCTGCCACGCTTCATTCATCCCATCGGATACCTACCATTTCACATACCTATATTGCGCGCATACATCATTCATTGCATTTCTAGACATACCAAATATAGATAGCTTTTCCCTTCTCAGGTAAATGCATTCATTAGGTATGTTCTAGGCAGGTACGCCATGTGTCAATCCAAGTAGTTTGTTCCTTCAAAGTCGGTGCTCCAAGTGCTGGCCTCATATCACCACTCAAAGTCCCAGTACTCTTGCTGACCCCCAGCGGTCCTTCAGAGCCCAAGCGCTCCTTCAGACCATCAATGGTCCTTCAATCCAGATCGCACGTCGCGTTATCGAGCAACCGACGGATCATCCGACCCCAGGTCCTTCAGACTAGCTGTGTCCGCCTAAAAAACACAGTGCACGTCCTTCGAGGTGCGCAAATCAGGTCAACGACCTGACCTTGCCCCCAGGGCCGCTCGAAAAAGGCCACCCCCCCAAGCAGACCGTTTTACTAGTGCCATTGCTAGTTTGCGCTCCATCAGACCCATTGGTCCATCAGGCTTAGGCATGCCCTTCAGACCCTGTCGGTCCTTCAGTTTAACTCCAATCAATGCGCCAAGCATCGACTGCGAATTAGACCATCAGAGCCCCAGTGCTCCTTCAGATCCCCGGTGATCCCTATTTACTTTTATTCTATGTCAACCCATTATCTTTCAATAATTTCTAAAAAAAATAGTCTTGACAAAATTAGTGTCTTTTTATCTTCATTTCAATTTTACTCGAGAAATTTGGAAACCCTTCATATTTCCTAGTAAAATATAAATAAAGAGGGGCAGCTGTCATACCCTAATTTTGTCCGGCTAATTTAAAGCTTGCTAGAAAATCCAAAATATTGTTTTTGTCGTTTATGTGTGTCGTTCCCAGTCATGTATAGGCGTGTTACTTCTCATTGGTGCGTGTGTGCTATTGTTAATAATGTACACATTTTAGTCCCCGTTGCGGACAGGTGTACGCGTATTATTGTGTACGAGTGTTTATTCTAGTACGCGAATTCGCGTTGTGGACGCGCGTTCGCGTCTCGTCGTGTACGTATGTTTTTCGTCGTTGTTATCGGTTTAATTTTGTTCTAAAAATCTAATAAAAATCAGATTGTGAAAAAATGCTTTTTATAATCATTTTTTTTTTACAAAGTCAACTTTAGTAGACATGTATAGACAAAAAAAATAAATACAAAATAGTACAAAAATTAATTAAAAAACAAAAAGTAAAAAAAAAAGCAAGGCAGCACAAGTTGCTGTCCTTGCTAATGCAGTGTTGGAAAATCCTCTTGAGCATCAAGCCAAGCCTCTTTCCCTTTGCTCTTTGTTTTCTTCTCCATTTTGGTTGAGACCAAAATGCTTTTCAGGCACTGCCCTGCAGCTGTTGTTATGGGTCCAGCAATGGTCTCCACTACTCTGATTTCACTGCAAAATCATAACAACAAAATTTGTCCCATTAATTTACTACTCTATAAAAAACTCAGCTGAGAAACAGAGAAGGGGAAAAACACACAGCAAAATATATGCAGAAACTAGTTTTTAAACTTGAGAAATTAAGGGAGAGAAAATAGAGAGTCATATACACACAGAAAGCAATTACCGTGACCGGAAAACACACAATACATACACAAGCACAGTGAGAAAAAAAGAGAAGTGAGGAGATCCTTTGCTTCCGGCCCCCGTCCACCATCACCTCAGCCACCCTCTCACCACTGTCAACAAATTCACCATTTCTCCATTAAACCACCAACACTCACGGCCAAACCCTTACAACCACCGCCGAAAACCACCCATTAGACCAACACCGTTAGATCCGAACCCAAACTCACCATCTCATTACCCCAAACCAACCACAACACATAGTGCCACTCAAAATAGAAGAAACACAGAATCGAAAAAATAAAAGAAAGAAGAGTTGAAAATCTGAAAAAATATAAGAGATAGATAAGAAAGGGAGCGTGAGTTAGAATAAGGAACCACATGCCTCACCACCACCGTGGGCTCGCTGGAGAACCACTGTAGACTCGCCGGAGAACCACCATGACCGCCCGTCGCCGCCAGCTATCACGGTGACTACCATCGTCGGCGTCTCCACGGTACCCCCCATGGTTGACTCCTGCGGCGCCGTTTCCTCCTCCTCTTCGTCGGATCCTCTCTCCCATTCTCCCTCTTTCTCTTTCTTTCTTCCTCTCTTTCTCTCTCCCTTGAGACCTGAGAGTTTTTTTGTTGTTGCGGCTGATGAGGGAATGTTAAATCCCAAACCCTAATTTTCTCTCTCAAATAGCCTACTTTTCTTTCATTACACTTTGTTTTTGTTTTAGTTTATTATATTTACTTACCTCAGTTTATTATATTATTATTACCGTTGTTTACCACCCCCCATATGCGCAAGCGCAGTGAATCCTTCCCCATTTGTGCTATGTTAATTCCTTTAATTATTATTATTATTATTTTGCTTTATTAAACAATAACTTTTTTTTTTCATTTTATTTAAAAATCTGTTTATTTTTACTATTTAAAATCCCCTTGTTTTATTCATGCAGCCCTTCCTCCAAAAACTACTTATGGGTTTCTCACTTATGTTTTTGAGCCTTGGGTTTTGATTCACTCTTTTTCTTTTTTATTAGTAGTAAGCCCAACTCACCTTCATTGGATTTTAACTAGTTTTTCATATGATACTTTCTTCTAACGCTCAAAAACGCAAGTTAGTATTCAAAAATATGTTCATAGTAATCGTCGCTCTAAGCTTAACTCATTTGATCATTATGAGAATCTCTAACATTTCAAGTAAGCCATTAGTGGTGACCACTCTAGATTTATCCGTTTGGTCACTGCGAACGTCTTCCGAATTTCAAAAACATTCAAATAATAAAGGCTTAAAGGTACTTTTAGTCCCTGCAAATGTCAAGATAATCCAGTTTAGTCCCTGCAATTCCAAAACTTTTAAAATAGTCCCTGCAATTACTAAACGTTACTACTTTTAGTCCCTGCTGTTAGTTAAGGGTTAACACTGTTATCTTTTGATGATGTGGCAAGCTGACTCATATTAATTTATAATATTTTTAGTTTTATATTATTAATAATTAATCATCAACATCTTCTTCAACATTCCTTCTTCTTCCACCCAATTTGCAGGCTGAACTCTTCTTCCACCCAGTTTGCTATTTTGTTTCAGAAATCAAGGAGCCAAAAAACAGAAGCAAGGAGAAATCAAAATCATGATCATCACAGCAACAGAAGCAATTAATGGCAAAAGATTTGGGGAAAAATAAAATTTGGGGAAAAACAGAAGCAAAATCAAATTTGGGGAAAAATAAATTAGGGAGATACACAAGCAAACAAAAGCAAGGAGGGTCTGTGCGAATGGTCACTGGCCAGAGACGAAGCCGCCGTCAAACAAAAGCAAGGTGGAGTCACGAGATCCAGTGGCCACTGGCCAGAGACGAAGCCGCCGTCAAACTCGATGACTCGCACTACTTCTTCTCCTTCCGTGCTCCCAAGGGTTCCGATTACGACGAGGAAAATGAGGATCGTCGGGAATTAAATGGATCCGACTCTGATTTGTTGAACTATGGGTTGACGATCGCGTCGAAAGGGCAAGAAGGTTTGCTGAAAGAACTTGATGCGATTTTGGAGAAGTGCAGTAGCTTCTCTGTGCAGAAGGTATCGGAGAAGGGGAAGAAAAAGGGAGAGGTTCTTGATGGATCAGTGGCGACAGTGGATGGGTTGTGGTGGTGCGAAGGTTCAGAGAAGGGAAGAAGAAAGGAAATAAGAAAGGGAAGAAGAAAGGAACATTTCAGAGAAGAAAGAAGAATTATTTATTCCATGTTGGCATCCCTGTTGGCTGCCACATCATCAAAATATTATAAATTAATATGAGTCAGCTTGCCACATCATCAAAAGATAACAGTGTTAACCCTTAACTAACAGCAGGGACTAAAAGTAGTAACGTTTAGTAATTGCAGGGACTATTTTAAAAGTTTTGGAATTGCAGGGACTAAACTGGATTATCTTGACATTTGCAGGGACTAAAAGTACCTTTAAGCCAATAATAAAAAACACAACACACAAATATTTTCTATCCAAGAACTACGTGTGATTTGATTCTCTACCAGGAGATACGTAGGAGCAGAGGGCGGCCGACCTCTGTCAATTACATTAATAAAAAACCTTTTTTTTTCTCTTTTAATTCATTTCTCTCATTTTTCTCCAAAAGCACAAAAATAACTAACTGTTTATCGAGTCTTCTTTTTATTATTATTATAAGGGTAAAATCATTATTTTTAAATTAATAAACGTTTACACATTTAGTTAAAAGGTAACCTTCCTTAGGAAGGATGTCGTAGGGTGCTAATACCTTCCCTATGCATAAACGACTCCCGAGCCTAAATCTGGTCCGCAAAACCCCCTTATCCATTCAATAGGGATTTTCCAATGTTTGCCATTGAACTAAACTTTGGTGGCGGCTTCATTTCAAGAACTTCGAAGAATCCCTCCTCCGGATTTTTCGGTCGCTACAGTCAATAAATACAAGACACGTTTGGTTGCTAAGGGTTACAATCAGCTCCCTGGGCAAGATTTTAGAGAGACTTTCTCACCAGTAATAAAGCCAACAACAATCAGAATTATTCTCACTTTGGCTCTCACTTATAAGTGGGAAATTCAGCAAATTAACATCAACAATGCCTTCATTAATGGGCATTTAACTGAGGATAGTTACATGGACCAGCCACCAGGTTTTGTATCCAATGACTCCTCTCTTGTCTGCAAGTTGCATCGCTCCCTCTACGGTTTGAAGCAGGCACCCCGTGCCTGGTATGAGACACTGCAAGCTGCCCTGCTACAGTTTGGCTTTAAAAACAGCAGCTGTGATCATTCACTATTCGTGTATAGCAATTCTGGAACTCAATTATTTGCATTAGTGTATGTAGATGACATCTTGATTACTGGTTCCTCATCTCCTCTTGTTCATGATCTCATTCGGAAACTGCATAAACACTTTCTTGGTCTTGAGGTTAAGTACTTACCAAGTGGCTCCATCATTCTCACTCAATCCAAATACATTCAGGATCTACTACAAAGAGCCAGTATACTGTCATGTAGTTCCATGAACACTCCTATGGTGGCTAATGTCAAGCTCAGCAGGACTGGTACAGACTCCCTGACTGACCCATCACAGTATAGGTATCTTGTTGGAGGACTACAATACATCACATTGACCAGACCTGAGCTCTCATACAGTGTAAATAAGGTGTGTCAATTTCTTTCTCAGCCTTTGGATTCACATTGGAAAGCTGTCAGACGTATTCTGCGCTACTTAAGTGGAACAATCAGCTATGGCTTACTGCTGCAACCTGCTCCCTGTGATACACCATTCTCTCTGCGTGTGTATTCTGATTCTGACTGGGCGAGTGACCCAGATGACCGTCGTTGTACATCTGGTTCTTGCCTATTTTTTGGACCAAATCCTGTGTCCTGGAGTTCAAAGAAGCAAAGCTTGGTTGCTCGCTCTAGTGCAGAAGTTGAATATCGTGGAATGGCTAATGCCACAGCTGACTTGATGTCGGTTCAATCTCTTCTAGCTGAGTTAAACATCATCACTCAACCTCCTATTCTTCTGTGTTAATCTAAGTGTTGTCATGTTGCACACAATCCTATAATATTGCATGCTAGGACAAAACATTTGGAGCTTGACATCCATTTTGTTCGTGAAAAGGTGGCTGCAAAGAAGCTTGTTGTTCAGCATGTTCCAGGATCTCTACAGCTGGCTGATGCTCTCACAAAACCCCTGTCTGCTACAGTCTTCACGGAGCAAAGATTCAAACTCAAAGTGGTCAATTATCATCAACCTACTTTGAGTTTGAAGGGGGAGTAATAGAGTAATATACATATTGTAATACAAATTGTATTAATAGAATATAATAGAATATATAAGCTCATTGCCACATCAGCTGCTGGCATGGCATTGACCAGTCAGCTATAAATACATTGTACCTGTTCAAATTCAATGTAATGAGAATATACAATTAATTCAATTGAATTCAGTTAGCACTCAGTTAGGTTCTCAAATCTTTTCACACATGGCATTTTAATAGCATCACTCATAGAGTTTTGGTGTGGTTCTCTTCCTAGAGTTTTTACGAAGTTTTGTTAAGTCCTAGAGCACAACCTCCTCCATTTAGAGTTACGGATATAACATATTTTATAGACTAAAATTTATCCATCAAAAATTGAAAAATATCACTTCATCCATAAATAATATTTTTAATAAAATAGTAAATTTCATCATGTTATAATATAACTTTGTATCTCAAACTAAAGTCTTAGAAGAAATAAACAATGATTATTTTGTCAAATTATATTTTGGTGTTCCCCACCTAGACTCTATACCCACACCCCACCCTAAACACATTTATTCCCATTTTATCCTCACTCATTTTTACTATCTATTTAGTAAACTTTTTGGTAATTTTCGGAATAATTACCTTTTTTCGGTATATTTTTCTTTTCAAAAAATAACATACCGAAATTACTTTTTTTAAATAAAAAAAAAATTCCAGTATAGAATATAATAAACCAAAAAAATGGTTTTGATTATTTTTCCGGAATATAATTTTTGCTTAAAAAAATTATTTTGTTATTTTTTTAATATTTTATTTATGTATGTATGTGTCGTCATTCCTTTGTGATGCACGATATCACTTTTTTTTAATAAAATCCCAGCTTTGAATATGTGGATGTTTGTTATCAATTCAGCCATGCAATTAAAACACAACCATAAATATAAATAGAGTTTACATTATATAATCACATGTCAAATACATCAAACAATAATAAAAAAACTATATGGGGTCTCCTCGTGCCATTTGCAAACAATACCATATATATGCGCGCATACGACTCACTACCTGGATCTGCTCCTCTATGTTTTTCCACTGCAATAAAATAGCAAAAATTAAATTTCATATAATTTGTAAATGAAAAAAACACATATTAATGAATAAAACACACACAATTCTTTAGGGATAAAATTGAAAGTTTGAGAAATTGGGGATTATCGGACGGATCTAGGTGGGGGGTCCAAGAGCCACCACCCATTATATTTTGCATACTATAGCCCAAACAAAGGAAATACGGGTTCCTAGCCCAGAAGACAATACTTTGACGGGATTTTTTTTCGTACCCCCTTCATATCACCATATACCCACATATAATTTGATAAACCGAAAATACCCCTATCAAACTAAAACTCGCACGGATTTACTCCCACTCAAGGTAAATTCGTTTTGGAAAAATAACAAAGCAGGTTTATCTTGAATAGGAGTAAATCCGAGCGAGTTTTAGTTTGACAGAAGTATTTTCGGTTTATCAAATGGTGATATGATGCTGCTAAAAAAATCCCTACTTTGACAACTCTTTCGACCTGTTGTCAAAAACGAATATTAAAAAGGCCCACCAAAAGATATACAACGGCTAATCAATCACTTTATGTAATCACATTATTATTATGTCCTGCAATCTCTCAATCTTAGTTTGACACTGCATACTTTATTTGAGAAAGATTTATAAGAATGACACGGAATGGTTCCTTTCGATGCCTAGATAAAGTTAGTGGGGGTTGATAACTTGATAGAAAGGTGTGTGTGTGTGTATATTAGGGCTACATGCCTAAGTCAACATCGATGAGTTACTAGTGGCAAATGCATTATATTAACTCTATTTCCTTTCTCTATCTTTTTATTTGTTTTCTTTTCTTTTTATAGGCTCTCAAACAGATCCTCCATCGTCATATCAACCATATTTTAACACACAATAGAACAAAATAAGTATAAGGGTAGGAGTATTATTGGGCTTGTAAATGGTATAATCAACCCCAATGTATTATTATCTTTTGGGAATTGGTAATACAAGTCGATCTCTCGAAGTTTATTTTATCATCTTGTTTTCGAAAGTTTATTTGTAAATAAATAATGTCATTCCAAAATAAATTTTAGCAAAAATTAGTGTTCTTAATTAGGATTTAATTTACATACAATATATATAGTTGTATAAATATCGTACGTCATCGACCAATTATAAGGTCAATTATAAAGTTTCATGTCACTAAAAATAAGTGACTTTACTCATAACAATCGTATATGTCACTCATACGATAAATTGTGATTGATTGTGAGTGTAAAAATATTACACCAACAATGCGTAATAATTAAACTATTTTAATTATTCCCTTATCTTTTTCATCATATTCTAGTCCATCTAGAGCTCATGGGCCCTTAAGTTGTCCCTATGTTCCAATGTACTACACATTATTTCCATCCACAATGGAACTCCGTGTTTAAGTGGGATGTCATTTTTAATGTTAGGTTTTCAATAAATCTCTCCAACCGAACACCTAAAACAAATTTACTAAATAGATCTTATTATAATTTCATATCATTATATTTCAATGATAATTTATTAATTAAATCATAAATATCTAGTTTATGTGGAATGGTCTAATAAAAAAGATTTTACATATAACTTTTAGTTCAATTGTATGCAATTTTGTACATTCAGATTACCTAGCCTGTTACTAGTACTTATTCAACTTAACGTTTAACTTATTGTTAATGTTGAATTTTGATATAAAACGTAAGTGAATTATGCATGATAGAATTTGGCAAACATTATCATGTAATAGTAGGAACCAGTACTGGAGCTAAATTTATGCGATCGAAAAAGACAAAAACACGCATTTATAAGCTCAAGGAGTCCTCGTTATCGTCAATGTTCAGGAGTGGTTGTTAATATCTTATTCAAATTTTTGTCTTTAATCTATAAGTATGGAAAAGAGTAAAGACATTGCTTAGATTGTTGAGCAGAGGGATGGACTATCACGATACCAGTTGAGTGGAGTGCCCTTACTCTCTGACTATAGGTGATATTGAAATGACACGTCTTCAGCGAATGTAAAAAATTAAAAATAAAAAAAAATAGAAATCACTTTGTACTAAAATCATGATGATACTACTACCACAATTATTTGAAAAATTATACTATATTTTATTACAAACCATATACTATATTTACTATAGTTACATGATTGATTACACCACCACTTGAAGATGTTACTTGTACGTTAGGAAAAGGAGATGAAGTGAGGGAAGGAGGGGGAGCAGGGACCATTCAAGTTGTTTTTCGATCGAGAGAATTAGAGGGACGGACAGACCCATCAACAGTTTGGGGTTCCAAGAGATTAAAAAGAAGACAAAAGGAACAACCTCCGAGAGAGACACCTTTTAAAATACAATTCCTACTAGTAATGGATACAACGTGTTTTCGGCCATCGAAATTGGAAACTCTTTCTTGTTCTGAGTGAAATCTAAACCAATTTACAGCTAGCGAATCTCGTGCATACCATTACAGGTCAACTACAATACAATGTATACCCCTTCTTTAGGTACTGAACCGTCCAAGCCGACTCGGTCTTTTAGAGCCCGACACGTAAGCCCGGTTTGGTGACTCATGAGCAAGCTGTGTGGTGGCGCTCGAAGAATAGGTCACGTGTACCCGAATTTGTGACTCACAAATCGGATAAGATCACCACGTAACCGGCAGCGTAGTAGAGAGAAGGGAGACGTCATCATCCTGAACCCGGACATGCAACCACCTTGGCAGTTAAAGCAGAGGTCGGCTATAAACAGGGGTCGTAGGAAAAGAGAGAGAGAGGAGGAAAGAGAACACTGTAATGAGATATAACCGAGATAGACAAATTGCTGTCTGATCTCCTTGTAATGATTCCGACTTGTTAATAAAGTTCTATTCAAGTACAGTGGTGCCCACCGTGGGGCCCGATAAAACTGTTCCCGGCCACACTCCGTTCATCTAGATATGGTCACCACTCGTCGTGATCACCGACGCCGTTCACCGACTTCATTTCGTGGCAACATTGCCAGAAATGAACCTCGGCCACAAGGGCGTCCCCGAACTCAACGTCCATCCATTCCTGTGCACGTTCCAACCCAGGAAACAGTCACTTCACTGATGACAACGACCACGACCATACCCATCGTCACTGAAATCCCAATTCAACAACCATCAATTCATGTCCAACCTGTGACGGAAGAGCACCCCTTGCTAGTAGGAGTCAACGCCATCATTGACGACCTCCGCAAATAGAACCAAGCCCTGCAGCATAGAATGGATCAACTTCAACGGGAAAGGTACCCCAACAGTCTAGACAGCGTCCAAATAGAGAAGCCCCAGCCTTTGGTGGATTTCATCATGTCGGACATGGTTCCACAAAACTTCAAACCTCCTCCACTGGAAAATTATGATGGCAAAAGGGACCCTCAAGAACATTTGACAGCCTTCGACACCCAAATGGCCATCATTGGCGCACATGACACCCTGAAGTGCAAGTTGTTCTCAGGAACCATGAAGGGAGCGGCCCTTCGATGGTATATGAGTTTACCCCGGAAATTTATTACCAGTTATGCCGATTTCACCAAAAAATTCATCAGAGATTTCTCAAATAGGAGGCATAGGAAGACCACAACTGCTACCCTGTTCAACACCATGTATGGACCCAATGAATCTCTCCAAGAATACTTGGGCCATTTTAACAACATAACCATCGACGTCGAACATCCAGACCAACGACAGTTTGCCGACGCCTTTGCTAATGGCCTCCGAGGAGGGCAATTCAACGAGTCTTTAGCCTACAGGCCGGCATCAAATATGCAGGAGGTCCTAGCCAGGGCAGAGGCATACATGAAAGGGGAGGAAAGTAACGCTGAAAAACGTAACCGGGATGTCAGAGAAAGAGTGCAAGATCGTAGGCATCAACCTGAGGAATTCCAACGAAATACCTCCCAGCGCCGTGAACCTCAGCGCAAAGCCAGCCCACAAAGGGGAGGGCTAACCCCCTTGAACCAAAGAAGAGAGGTCATTTTGAAAGACATCCTACACACAAAACTCATCCCAGAATTGAACCCGGCGAGAAGAGCCTTGGGCAGAGACACTCACCTCTGGTGTGAATATATCATAGAGCCTGGGGACACGACACAGATAATTACTTCGCCCTCAAGAACGAAATTGAAAATTGATCAAAAATGGTTTCCTAAAGAAGTACGTTAAGACCGACTCAGAGGCCTCAGCAAGCCATACTTCAGAAAAGCCTCGGCCAAAGCTGCAATCCCAGGTAGTCAAATTAGACAACAATGAGGGAGAAGAGGAAGTCCCTCTGGTGCAGCACACCTTAAATACCATCTCTGGTGCAGCCACAAGATCGTCGTCAAAACAGATCACCCAATCAAGCAAGTCCTGAGAAAGCCCGATCTTGCAGGCAGAATGGTGGCCTGGTCCATAGAGCTGTCTGAATATGACATTTCCTTCCTCCCAAGGGGAGGCATAAAGGCACAAGTCCTTACTGATTTCATGGTCGAGCTCGCACCAGATGATTCAGAATCCAATCTTGTATCCTGGATTTTATCATTAGATGGCGCATCCAACCTCAAAGGCAGTGGTGCAGGAATCACACTAGAAAGCCCAGATGGACTTTTGATAGAACAATCCCTCTGTTTCAACTTTCAAGCCAGCAACAATCAAGCAGAGGATGAAGCACTAATTGCTGGAATGAAGCTTGCTAAAGAGGTCGACGTACAGCACCTCAAGGTCAAAAGTGACTCCCAATTAGTCACCAGCCATGTCTCTGGAGAATTCCAAACCAGAGACGCTCAACTTAGCAAATACCTCCAGAAAGTTAAGGGTTTGGCGAATTGCTTCACATCCTTTGAACTGTTATGTGTTCCAAGAGAACAGAATATTCGAGCTGATGTCTTGTCTAAACTAGCAAGCACTAAAAATCTAAGAAACAACCATACGATTATACAAGAAAAGTTGCTCGCTCCCAGTGTAGAAGCGAGAGTGATGCACTCCAATCTCGTACACCTAACATACAAGAATCACTGCTATACACTTCAAACAACAGACTCGACTTCTCCAATCTTGTCCTATTTGGAGCATGACATATTGCCAGCAGATGAGCACGAAGCAAAACGACTCCACAAAGAAGCCGCCAAGTACACCCTAGTGGCAGGCAAGCTCTATGAAAGGGGATTCTCTACTCCTCTATTACGATGCCTACTCCCTGATGAAGAAGACTATGTAATGAGAGAAATCCACCAAGGAATTTGTGGAAGTCACATAGGAGGAAGAGCTTTGGCCAATAAAGTAATCCGAGCTGGCTACTACTGGTCGCGTCTCAATAAAGATTGCATAAGCTTCTCAAAATCCTACGACAAATGTCAAAGACATGCCGACCTCCACCATGCCCTAACTACAACTAAACTCTCAAATCCATCTCAACACCATGGCCTTTCTACAAATGGGGGGCTGACATCCTAGGACCATTTCCTACATATCCGGGACAAGTCAAGTTCCTAATTGTGGCTCACCAAGTGGGTGGAAGCAGAACCTGCTGCTAAGATCACGGCGGCCAGAGTCAAGAAATTCTACTAGAAGAACATAATATGTCGTTTTGGTCTGCTTGGCGAGATAGTATCTGACAATGGGACCCCATTTTCCAGTTCGGTGGTTGTAAATTTTTGTAAAGAACTCGGCATCCAAAAAAAGTTCACTTTCGTCGAGCACCCACAAGCAAACGGCCAAGCCGAAGATGCGAACAAAGTCATCTTATCCGGCCTGAAGAGAAAGTTGGACGAGGTCAAAGGCAATTGAGCTGAACAACTATGTCAAATCATTTGGTCGTATCACACCACCCCACACTCTACAACTGGTGAAACGCCCTTCAAACTCGCATTTGGATCAGATGCCATGATCCCTGTTGAGCTCGGCGAACCAAGTTTCCGAAGAGATAACACTGCAAAATCATCTAACTCGACCAATCTCAAGGTTAGCCTGGATCAGCTGGATGAAACCAGAGAAATTGCTCATCTGCGCGAATTCCCAGTTAAATAGCGTTAGGGGTGTGCAAAAAATATAGTTAGCCACTCCAAATTTAGTAACTGAACCACACCACAATAAAAAATCCATAACCTTTTTAAATGGTTTATAACCCAATCCAAATTTTAAAACCAAATCGGTGGCCCTAAACCTGAATTCTGATCCGGTTTCTAAAATTAAACCCCATTCACCAAGCAGTCTCACAACTCAAGCCTTTCTTTCATTAACCTTAAACCCCCCAATCCATCGCGCACCCAATCCGCTGTACACTAATTTACTTTGATTCGTTAACCTTAGCCCCAAATTGACGACTCCTAGTTCTCGATCTGTGATTCTGCGCAAAGATAGTTGTTACCAAAGCGTGAGCGAAGATTGCTGCTACCAGTGTGAGCAGCGGAGTGTCGCTTGTGTGAAAGAGACTTATGAGTGAGGGAGAAGCAGAGAGTGGAAGAGAGGGCTGAGAGAGGGAGAAAGATTACAGAGAGCGAATAGGGTGACTGAGAGATGATGAGGGTGCGCAAGGGTGGTGGTGCGACTGGCGAGGCGGCGACGGATTTGAAGACGAGGATTGCTGTGGATGGTGGCCTTGAGGATTATGCAAAGTCTTAACTGAGATGGTTTGTTTTTTTTTTATCGATCTTTTTTACCATTTGAACTTACAAATCTAATGTGAAGATCGAATATCAGATGGTTTTTGCTGTGATCACAATGACCATGGTCGCCATGTTACACTTTGCTGAAAAAGAAAAGTGTAGAAGATGAGCTTAAAAGTGAGGGATTATCATTTATTTATTCAATAAATGTTTTTGATTTATCTTGTCATTTCAATTTACATCGAGCCATGGTACACCGCCTTGATGCAGTCTATTTGTTTTAGTTTACTTTATTACTATATTATTATATTTTTTGTTTTTATGTGAAATGTTTGTTAAAAGGTGTCTGACAAACTAAAAGTGAAAACGTGTTGCAGTGCAACGGTCTTGAGATAGGATTTTTTTACAGAAAATTTGATATAAGATTATTTCAACTTTCCTATTTTAAGTCGGTTTCCATTTTTTAAAACAGATACTTTGGTTTAAGGAAAACCGGTTTATAACCGGGGGTGAGTGAAGAAACCGGTCTAAAAACAAACACCGGTTCGGAACCGGTTCTAAACCGAACCTAAATTGGATTGTGCAAGAAACCGGTTTTTTTGGAAAACGGTTCTGTAAACCGAACCAGATTGCATATATGGTTCAGTTTGGTGCAGTTTTTGCACCATGCACACCCCTAAATAGCGTGCAGCTCGGCGATACAACTCAAAGGTAATCCCCAGAGAAATGAAGCAGGGAGACCTGGTCCTAAGAAGAGCTTCCAAATCGGACGGGGCTGGAAAACTTTCCCCAAACTGGGAAGGGCCCTATATAATCATGTCCGAGCTCTCTCCAGGAGCTTACAAGCTAGAAACTCTAACAGGCACACCTGTTCCAAAGTCATGGAACTCGGCCAACTTGCGCTTCTACTTCAGTTGAAGTATGCTTCCCCCTAAGGTGTACTGTAGATGATTTCATGTACCTTCCTTTTCAGCAATGTTTTTTATTTCCTTGTAATTTCCCTTTGTACTATTTCATGTATTTCTACAAACTATGAATATCAATGAATAAACCTGGCAAGTACTCTTTTCTCCCACAGGGAGTTTTTAGCGAGGCTTGCCAGTTGATTATATTCCCGTGTTAAGCATTTTTCATCTCTTTAAGTGGTGTTAAAACAAGTGCCGACTTGGACTAAGTCTCCATGAGACAAGGGTTCCCCCTTTTCAAAGGGTTACTCCCACTACCTTCTACTGCAATTGAAGTAAATAAAACCAAAGTTAAAAAGCAGGCAAGAACTTGCATAAAGTCTCCATGAGACGAGGGTTCACTTCTCTTTTGAAGATCACTCCAACTCACTTCTACCGCAATTGAAGTTAGTAAAAATAAAATAAAAAGCAAGCAAAGACTTGCACAAGTCTCCATGAGACGAGGGTTCGCTTCTCTTTTGAAGATCACTCCCACTCACTTCTACCGCAATTGAAGTTAGTAAAAATTAACCACTCGATCAGAAAAAGAACTGGGATCTCCCTGAGATCGTTCATGACCAACAAAGGTCAGTGGTTACTCACCCAGTTATAGGTAAATGGGATGTTTATTCCAAACAAAATCCTAAAACCTGGGGGGAAATGGGGTCACGCATGAACCTTAAAAAAAACAAACCGGTTAACGAAATAAACCAGATCCATATAGAACAAGGGCAAACGGTATCAAGTTAACTTGTTGGTTTGAAATTTTTAAAGAAAATCGACAAGCTAGGCCAGAAACCGAGTTCATATAAACAGTACAAAGTCACAAGGGGATCATTACACTAAGCCGATTTGTGAAACTTGAGATTCTCATAGCAAATTTTTACAAACGGTAAGAGCAAATAAACTCAGCATTCGAAAAACTAAACAAAAGATCTCGTTTCGTCAAAAGAGCCCGAAGGCATCAAAAGATAGAGCCCGGCAAGACAGAAGCGAAGTAAAGAACAATACAAAAGGCACGTCAATAACGAAGAACCCGGAATTTCATTTCATTTAAAAAAGCCCAAAGGCGTTACAAAGTGAGAGCCCAGAGGCATTGCAAAATAGAGCCCGGAGGCGTTACAAAATAAAAGCTAAGATAATAAAAAAGAGCCCTAGGCATAAAAAAAACAAGGCAGGAAAGTCATCACTTCTCATTGTCCCCCTCATTTTCAACAATTCCCTCATCCGTCTTGTCATCCTGCTCTTCATCACTAGAAGTCGGCATTTCTACAAGCTGGCCTTCTGGTATGGTTTTGAAAGCACTGATCTCAGATAGGTCGAGGTCGAGGTCGGGGTAGAGAAATTCCACTTGTGCCTTGGCTTTGTCAAAGCCCGTCAAAACTCCACTGGCAACATCAACCCTTAGCTCCTCAATCTCAGCATTTTTCTGAGCAGGAGTTTCAGACTGAGCCTGCATTTCTTGACGGACTTTGTTGAGCTTCTCCATCCATTCAGCCTCTGTGTCCTCCAAGGTTTTCTTGACGAAGTCGTCCTTCTCCTTAAACTTCGTTTCCTGAGAAGCCAGCTCAGCCTTCAAACGAGTAACCTCTTTGGCCAAGTCGCCCTGATCCGCCAAAGTCTTCTTGGCAACTTCCAGATTCTTCCTGCTCTCACGCTCCTGAAGCCTAAGTTTGTTAAATTCTTCTCCAAAAACTTGGCCAATGGATGCAACTTTCAAAGCGTATGACTGAAGAGCCATGCACGCCTGATCCAAACCCACAGCTTCAACTTGGCCAAAGTCCTCTTGGGTAAGCAATTGTTCCCAAACAAAAGTCCTCACTGGAAAGCGCTTATCCCAAAGTGACTTTATCCCGTCTTTACCTTGGAACTCAGTGAGATGGTCTAACCACACCACCACGCCTTCCTCGAACCTTGGCTTCTTAGCAGCGGCAGTTGATGCCTCAAGAAGTGCTTGACGCTGTCTCCGTGTCTTCACAGGTTTGGAAGGAGAAGCCCCGCCAGCATCTGGAGCACTGCAAACGACATTCAAAGGCTGCGCTTGTATGGGCACAGACCCATCAAGCACGATCTTGTAAATCTTCTTGGACTCCTTCTGCAGTGCGTCCTCGGTATCACTCGCGATAGCTTGAGTAGCCCTCTTTTCAGCGGACTTCTTCAAATAACTCCTCAAATCCTTCTCCTTCAAAGAACTCATCCTTCCTGAAAACAAGAGAAGAAGTTCAAAATTAGTTAAACAAGCGTCATATTTAAAAGACAATACAGCGCAACGTGACTTACCCAAAAATTGAAGCAAATCTTCCCGATTATCTTCCATACTAATGATATCTTTACAACTCATGGGAGTAAAACTAGCTAGGAAGTCTACGGATTTCCTGTACTCAGGTAACAACTCCTGTCACCGTGAAAGGATCACTTCGCCAGTACAAAGGGTAGTGATAAGGACCCTTATAGTCAACAAACATCTCCGGACAAAGAGGGCTCCCACGCACCCGGAAGAATCGAATCTTAAAATTCTTGTACGAGGTGGTGAAGGGGGTCAACAGAGGTTTTTCAGCATAACTGGTAAATGAAATCCACTTACCATTGTCAACTCCTTTGGTTCTATAAAAAGAGAAAAATATTCCTACCCTAGGAACTATTTGCAGAGCTCGACACAGGATTTGAAAGGCCCTCATGAAAGCCCAGCTGTTGGGGTGGAGTTGTGAAGGCACAACGTTTAAAGCCCTCAGCACCATGTTTTCAAACAGGGTAAAAGGCATCTTAACCTTCAGGTCACTGAAAACACATGCATACATATAGGTAGATTCATCTTTCACGCCTCTAGGCCTCGCCAAACAAACCTGCTCTCCCTTTTTGCAACATTCAACGATCAAGTCCTCTTCTTTCCCAGTAGAGGACATCGTCCTATCAACACGAAACACATCAACAACCTCCTCGCTCAGAAAGGTTGATGAGTACCCACGAGACTCGAAATCAACCATCGATGTCCAGCTCGGAAGCCATGAGTACCCTTACGCTACGAGCTGAGGAAAGCCTAAATGGCTTAGCACTGAATCTGATTCCTGAAGAATAAGAAGTAACCTGGTCATTTTCTGAGTCATCGTCTGATGATTCCGAGCTCACTATCTCGGAGAGGGGGCGATGAATACCTCTTTCCCGAATACGTTCCTTACACCTCTCCCAGCTAGGCTTGGTTTCATCTAAAATGATCCTAAGGGCAAAGGGTACCTCAGAGACCTCATTGCCACTTTCATCCAACTCCCACAACTTCACCATCTCACAACAACACGAAAAAGAAGAAGAAGGAGAATGAAGTAAAAGAGAAAGGAAATAGAAAATACCTTGGCACAAACGAGCAGGCCGTCAAAAGGGAGACTTGGAAAAGCGAACCGATGAGCTGCAAATACCACTTTGATAATTTTTTCAGAGTTGGAAGATATGTGTTTTTCCTCAATGGTAAGCTCGCCTTATATAGAATGTGGATCCTGGTGCTTTCTCGCTGCTGAAGCACGCGTTCCCCATGCGTGGAGTTGTTGAAGGGTGGCAGTGAAGCTGAACGGACTTGACAGTGAAGCGACATAAAGCAGAATTGATGGGACATAAAGCACAGCGCCTGTTCCCAAAGCAGAATAAGTGCCACACACGGCGCAATCCATTCAGGTTCTCTCAACTAACGAAGACCCCGGCACAGTAGAACAAGGTCAACTCGGTAGTGACTCTTAATATCCTCGGCAAGTCAAAAGCCTTTTTTCAATTTTTCTCCAACAAACGATTCTCATACCTTAAGCTCTTCATCCTTACAGCATTCGAGCTTGGGGGTTGTGAACCGTCCAAGCCGACTCGGTCTTTTAGAGCCCGGCACGTAAGCCCGGTTTGGTGACTCATGAGCAAGCTATGTGGTGGCGCTCGAAGAATAGGCCACGTGTACCCGGATTGGTGACTCACAGATCAGATAAGATCACCACGTAACCGACAGCATAGTAGAGAGAACGGAGACGTACGTCATCATCCTGAACCCGGACAGGCAACCACCTCGGCAGTTAAAACAGAGGTCGGCTATAAATAGGGGTCGTAGGAAAAGAGAAAGAGAGGAGGAAAGAGAACACTGTAATGAGATATAACCGAGATAGACAAATTGCTATCCGGTCTCCTTATAATGATTCCGACTTGTTAATAAAATTCTTAATTTTGAAGTACGGGAACGATACATAGATGTTGTATTCACCGAGAGATTTTTTAATTGCACACTCATAGAAAAACAATTAAACAGACTGAAATGTAAGGGTCCCAAGAATTCACTCCCTAGCTAGAGTAGACTACCTTAAAATCAAAAAACTTTGTTTGATTTGAGATAATACGATCACGTGCAGTGTGTGATACATTAGCAGATTACATCAACGAGATTAATCTATCTTCGCAATCATGATTAACCTGGTCAAGTATGGCACGTAACGAGGCTTTAATAATTAATCAAAAGGGATAATGAGGACAAACTTGACCTCTTGCAATAAAGTAGTAGCTAGTAGTTAGAAACCTGAAGTGACCACCACTTTTCCAAGAATCAAGGCCACCACCACGTTTCCACGATCAAAAGCATATCCACCTGATAGAAACCAATATATAGCACGGGATTTAATTTGTGATTGATGCTAAATCCATGTTCCTAATCAATGAGGGCACCACCCTAAATAGCTAAGTACAGTCCTCGTCAATTAAGATCCTTGTTTAATTCTTGAGTTGGACAAGTTCATAGTGCGCACAAATTTGATACCTACCGCTTGAAATTGAAACCAATGTATAGAGGTCTTGTATGTTACTAATGTGTGCTTCCTAATGTGATCAAGATGGGCTTTGTCTAGAGTGCATTGTGTATGGTACATAACATTTGTTACTTGTTTGATTGGAGAGTCTCACGGATCTTATGATGAACTTCTGCACACCGAATCATATCTCTCTTTGCATGTCTCTCTCATTGCCGACGATTAGGTGGGAGAGCCCAACCCAAAAGACTAGTTCATTAGATGGGACATATTGAACCATACTATTTGCTCAATGTGGGACTCCTAACATTTCCCCTTTAAGAGTCGACATCCACGGCGGCTTCCACTCTATTGGCATTGGCCCGGTGGTAGCCCTTTCCTTAGTCCAACCTTTAGGTAGCTCTTAACGTAGTCCAACTCTCAATGAAAACACCAATTGTTAGGACTTGAGCCCATGAGGAGAGTCCAACTCAAAAGACTAGTCCATTAGGTGGGAGAGTCTCATGGCTTAAGTACCATATTGAGCATTGTTATTTGCTCAATGTGGGACTCCTAGCGTACACTCTCGTACCCTGTTGGCCCCTCTTTCCCTGAGAATTTGCACATAGCTAGTAAACCTCTTCTCTAGCAATCAGGGCGAGCACAAGTTAATGCATTGGAAAACCCTCCACCGGAAAACCCATTACCCTCAAACTCATGTACTCCACCTCCAAGAAAACTCATTACAAAACAAACCCTTCTTCCAATCGAGGTTGTGCTCCAATCCAATCTCTTCGTCCCTGCCATTGATTCCTCCTCCAACTGGCCAAATGTCTAATCTTGCTTTTGAATCCTAATTTCTTCACTTAAACATATCTTCTCTCTTCTATTTACGGTTTTGTTCTACAAAATCATCACGTTCACAACTCTCTTCACAAGTCTCTGTTGCGTTCGCAACTCTCTTCATCAGCCTTCATTGCGTTCGCATTTTGACTTGCTTTTGTCTATTTCGTTTCGTGATTTTCCTTGCAGCCACATCATGTTTCATCAGAGTTGTTCAGTTGTTTGTGTTTTGCCCCAACCCTTCGTCGTTTCATGTGTGGAGATCTCGAATTCAAACCTTAGTGACCACGAAAAATATCCAGCCCAACAAAATTATTTATTTATTTTTAAAAGAAAATCCGTCGGAAACGCACATTTCTTGCGGAAAAATCCGCCGGGAATTCCGCCGGAAACCATTACCTACGAGCGTTTTACTGGCGGATTTTTTCCACCAGAAACGCCACTTTTCCAGCGGATTTGGTGCATTTCCGACGGAATTTTTCCGTCGGAAAAACGCATTTTTCTTGTAGTGACAATTTTAGGGAGTTCTCAATTTAGTTCATAAAATAATGATAATTCCAAGATACACCATAAATTAGAAAATCTTACTTATCAAAAAAAAAATTAGAAAATCTTGAATTATATTTTTTTTATCGGTCTTAATCTGTAGAATTGTCTCACATGGACTAATGTGAGTTAAATTTTTCAAATTCAATGATCATTTTGAAGTTGAGTTAATTGCAAAGACTAAACCGACAAAACGTTGTAATTTCAGAGACTAAATTGGTGGTTCTCATTTACAAAAGGTATTGAAAGATAAATTAGTTGATAGGATGGTTATCTTAACAAAATATGAATTCGTATAATCAAATTGTTTTGACTTTTGAGAGTGTATTTGTAACGAGCTTAAAGAGAGAGTAGTAGAATAATTGAAAAGTTAGTAAGCTTTAGCTTTGGGGATAGTATTAGAATAATTGAAAATAATATATTTTATTTTATCTAGAATTTAGAATTTGTTTTACTTTATCTTAAAGTATTTTGAATTATCTCATAAGATAAGAGTTTTTATCAGTTTGTTATGATTATGATTAATTTTCCTATTAGATCGGGATTGAGAGTCTTATGTCATGTATCCCTATAAATAGAGGTTACGTGATTAACCTTTTGCAATGATCTCATAATTTTCTCGTTATCAATATAATTTTCATTTTAGTCTTCTCCTTTTGTATCGAAAACCCATAAATCTACCATTAAAAAACTCCATAACTTTAATATGGTATCCGAGAGATTTCATGCTCCCTGAGATGTTTTGCCACTCTTCCTCTATCGAGTTCCATAAAATATAAAAATTTACATAATATAGAACTTAATTTTTTTTATAAATCTAGTCTTAATCCATCATTCCATTTTCTGAGTTCTCAATTTTAATAAATGGACTACTTTTATTTAATGATGAAAATAAAAATACTAAATTTTTAATAAATAAAAGTGAGGAATAAAATTCACTTACATTATAAATTCCTTGATTTCTATCTAATAGCTAAAATCCTTACTGCTTGTGACATTTTGTAGCTACTTAAATTTGAGTGGAAGAGAAGGCTAATAAAGATATTTATTAATCTGCAAACCCCAGCTCAATGCCTTGTGGGAAGGAGAAGGACCTCTCTTGTGTAATAATGTGAGCATCGCAGCGCAGGACCCTAATATAATTACGTATATCGCACTTCTATTTTCTTTTTCAATCTTCTTCCTTCTAACATATGCTGTGTGCACGTTAATAGTAACCGAAATTTTTTTTAGTAACTTTAAGATTGTGTGAGTGGTTAATGCAATTTCACTTAAATATGAATTTGACTAATACTTGAGTTAGATCTCTCAAGATATAACAACTCTTTTTAACATGACAAGATATAACAACTTGGAGTCATATATATTTTATTTACTTTTCAGTAAAACTCTGAATTACTATGCCAGGGACTCAACGTTGTTTTGAAAAGTAACATGACTGAAAAGTAAATAAAATATAGGCTAAATAGCACTTTTGGTCCTTTAATTTTACTTTGGTCCTTTATCTTTTTTTTGGTCCGTTTTGGTCCTTTATCTTTCATTTTTGTTTCACTTTGGTCCTTTATCTTTTTTTGGGTCCGTTTTGGTCCTTTATCTTTCATTTTCGTTTCATTTTGGTCCCTCACGTTATTATTTAATTCAATTAAAACATTAAAACAATTAAAACAATTAATTCAATTAAAACAATTAAATAAATAAACCCACCACCGTCAACCACCACCACCACCTCCCACCACCACCAAAAATACTGTGTTCCTTCGTTCCCAGAAAACCCCAATTCCATTCAAACCCTCAAATTTCCTCTCACCCTAAAATCTCCTCTACTTCATAAAATCCCCTTCGTTCCCATGTAGGTAGTAGATCCCCAAATTTCCTCTCAACCTTCCTTCCCATGTAAGTAGCAGATCCCCATTTTTCATCTCAAACCCCTATTTTTCACTCAAATCGCTCTCTTGTGCATTTCGCTCTCTTGTGTTGAAAGAGTTTAGCTTCGTGCTCCTCGTCGTTCTCTCCTCTTCGATCTTAAGACTAAACATTTTACAGATTAACAAAATTTTGCAGATTTGGGGATTTAGGGTTCATTTTAATTGGGATCTACAAACATAGATGATTTTGGTTTTTGTTACGGTTTCTTTTAATTGGGACGATTTCATGTAGGTTTATTTAGTTTTGGGGTTGAATGTGGTGTAGGGAGGAAGAATGGATTAGAGGAAGAAAACCATTAGAGATTTTCTCCCTCTGCGTGCGTTTGTGCTGAGGGAAGAAGATGACGAATTTGGGTTTTTTTTTTCAGAATGGTGGGTGGTGGTGGGAGGTGGTGGTGGTGGGTGGTGGTTGACGGTGGTGGGTGGTGGTGGGTGGTGGTTGACGGTGGTGGTGGGTGGTGGTGGACGGTGGGGGAGGGGTTTATGTTTTATTTATTTAATTGTTTTAATTGAATTAATTGTTTTAATTGTTTTAATTGAATTAAATAATAACGTGAGGGACCAAAATGAAACGAAAATGAAACATAAAGGACCAAAACGGACAAAAAAAAAGATAAAGGACCAAAGTGAAACAAAAATGAAAGATAAAGGACCAAAACGGACCAAAAAAAAGATAAAGAACCAAAGTGAAATCTGGAGCAAAGATAAAGGACCAAAAGTGCTATTTAGCCTAAAATATATATGACTCTAAGTTGTTATATCTTGTCACGTTAAAAAGAGTTGTTATATCTTGAGAGATCTAACTCAAGTATTACTCAAATTCATATTTAAGTGAAATTCACACAATCTTAAAGTTACTAAAAAATTTTCCAGTTACTCTTTTCAAATCAATTTTTAGTAATTAATGTTGTTTTGTTTTCTCATCTTGATGGCCACACACACTGCTGACTCAATGTTGTGGGGTCTCTTTGTGTAATTATTACTGTGGACGCTTGATGCATTCCATTTCATCATTCCAGTGGGTTCCAAGCGCATTCCAAGTGAAAAAGACACGACTTCATTGCAAAAAAACTAAAGCAAGTTTACGTATTTTCCGGATGTTGAGGAAGATTCTTGATCTTGAATACATATTTATTTCAGTTTATTTAAAAATTAATACTACGTCTCATCCACAATATTAAAAATCAATGGTACGCGTTTCATTTGTATAAAATACAAGAAACAAACACAATTTTTTTAGGATGTCTTAAATGATGAATCTCAATATTATCCTTATTTAACTGTGTAATAAAAGTTGATATCATTAATTAAGAATATAAATCATTATTCAATGAAAATGACAATTTTGAAAAGAAGTTAAACTTTTAATCTTATTAAATAATAATATTTGATTTGAATGCCATTCATTGCAGTTTTGCTCTTTTATATTTGCTCGAGGTTTCATTTTAGTCCTTTATCTTTTTTTGGTCCGATTTGGTCATTTATGTTTCATTTTCGTTTCACTTTAGTCTCTGACATTAGTTTTTTCTAACGGGCGCCACGCTGGCAGTTAACTATTGACATGGCGTCTCAAATTCATTAAATGTCAACGTGGCAAAAATATATTATTTAATTCTTAATGAATTTACACATCAGCATCAGCAATTAAAACATTAAATGAATAAAAGACTAAAAACATGAAAATGAAATCAAGCGATTCGTCACCCTGTTCCTCTTCTCATTTCCATCTTCATACCCAAACTCATACAAAAACAACAAAGAAGAACAACAACAAAAACTCAGAACCCAGAACTCTGCGTCAACAACAACAATAACATAAACTCGGATCATTTTCGTTTTCGTTTCAGATCCCAGAACCCATAACTCTACGTCTTCATTTTCTTTTTCTTCGATTTCGATTTCGTCTTCGTTTTCGAAACTTAAACCCAGATTTTAAAACGAAGAAGAACAACAACAAAAAACCCATATTTGATTAACGAAGAAGAAGAACCCAGATTTGTTCCTGTTCGTTCTTGTTCCTCTTATCTGGTTCGTTCTTGTTCCCGGGTTTCGTTCTTGGGTTTCGATTTGCTGGGTTTCGTTCCTGAGAAAGAAGATGAAATCGTTGCTGAGAAATCGTGTTTGATTTTATTGCTGAGAAATCGTTTTTAATCTGGGTTTGAGGGAAGGAAGAAGATGAAATCTGGGTTTGATGATGATGATGAACAGTATGTTTGGGTGCTTGATTTCGTTTTGATTTAATGTTAATTTGTTATTTGTTTTTATGATGTGTAATTTAATTAAGAACTAAATAATATATTTTTGCCACGTCAGTTAATGAATTTGAGACGCCACATCAGCAGTTAACTGCCAGCGTGGTGTCCGTCAACAAAAACTAACGCCAGGGACCAAAGTGAAACGAAAATGAAAGATAAAGGACCAAAACGGACCAAAAAAAAGATAAATGACCAAAGTGAAACCAAGAACAAAGATAAAAGACCAAAACTGATATTTAGCCTATAGATAATGTAGGAGTTTGTTTCTTATAACGTGAACTTGAATGTATTACTGTTTTAAAATAACCTGTCCTTTTAAAAATATCTAATGTAATAGTAAGTAACATCAAATCGTTTTGAAATGCATAATGAAAAATTGGTTTGGTTTTGTTGTTTTGCTTACATGATAAGGTAATTAATTACTGTTAGACAATAATGAAGTTTAGAAGAGCAACTTAAGTAAAAATGCTTTATGGATTGATTATCCACAAACATCTTAATTTTTCTTATTTTTTTCTCATTGTAGTGGTAAAATGATATGAAGTTGCTTAAACAGTTGAGCCGAGTCGAACTTGGTTCAGCTCGGCTCGGCTTGATAAGAAACGGCTCAGTTCGTAACTCACCCCGAGTTTGACATGAATCTTTTTTGTCAGCTCGAACTCGTCTGGGCTCAAGCTCGCAAGCAGCTCGGTTCAGGTCGTTAGCTCGACTCGCTTGAATAAAAAGTAAAAATAATTTATTCATTTTTGTGCAAAGCCAAAAAATTCTAAATCATTAACATTTTAACTCTTCACTCTTGTAACCAAACACTTTCACTCCGCATTATTCAAAAGACATTCAATAGCACCCACTAGTGGAAAAAATGCATTTTATAACTGTCATTTATATCGGTTAAAAAGGCCTGATATTAAAAGTGACGCGGTGGCAGTTTTGTAATTAAAATTACATTTTTTATATCGGTTGTCACACAAACAGTTATAGAAACATAACCTGACATCTTTCATATCGGTTCTTTTCTTAAACCGTTATAGAAAGTGCAATAATTTTGGCTTCCATAACGGGTCACAAAACACCCGTTATAGAAATGCAAAAACCTAAGTTTTTCATTCGCAGTTTCCCCTCTGCTCTCATTCGCGCAGTAACTCAGATCTCCCTCATCTTCCACCGTCTCTCCCTTCCACCATTCGCTTCCACCACCGTCTCTCCCTCTCACCATTCGCTTCCACCACCGTCTCTCCCTCTCACTGCGTCTCGTTGCTGCGCCTCCTTGATGCGTCTCCGTTGCTGCGCCTCCTTGCTGCGTCTTCGTTGCTGCGTCTCCGTTGCTGGGCCTCCTTGATGCGTTAACGAATTCGCGCGGAGAACCACCGTCGCCACAGCACCACCACTGCAACTAGGTAAACACTTCTTTCACATTTGTGTATTTTAGAATTACACCTTTGATGTTTCACCTTTGATGTTTGCTAGTTTGTGCACCTTTGATCTTTAAGATTCACTTGATTTAGCCTTTTCCCTTTTTCATCGTGTATGCTCGTGTTTTAATGCTTCATTTTGAGCCTTGACCTGTAACGTCTTTTATATGTTTCTTCTGGAAATTATCTTGCAGCTTACAGAAATGCAGAAGACATGAATTGCCACTCTGTTTTCCTTCATGTTCTTTCAGATTCCATTCGCAGGTAGATGTACTTGAATTTATCTATCATTGTGCGTGTATGACAGAAATGTTCTAACATAACACCCCTTCAATGTTAATGCATTTCCTTTTCAAATTCATATTAGGCTTACATATACTTAAATGGTTTCTCAGTGCAGGTTTGATATTGGCATCCTGGTTATTGTCCATCGGGTAATTTGTTTTTCCATTTTTAGTCTATTTGATCTCGAGAGAGATGGAAATTAAAAAGCATTAGAAAAAAAGAATTTGACAGTTCCCTAAGCTGATTTCTTCAGATATTATAGTTTGACTTATTTCTGTTTTTTTATAGGGTTGAGAATGCAGAAGTCCTGTGTCTGAGACTTGTTTCTGTTACAGTTTTTATGCTTGTTTTGCCTCTCTTTAGGGCAACTGGTGGTATCTTGCTTCAAAATGCACCTTCCAGCATCCCACCTACTGCTTTTAACAAATGCTTGAGACAGGTTATTTCATTTTCTTTGGCAAAATGTACCTTTCCCCCATTTGGCTTGGGATGCTAACACCTGAAAAATACTTGTATGGTTACAACACTTTTAGACACACACAAAATTACATTATTTAAATACAAATTATTTAATTCTTTCATCTTCTCTCTCTCCTTATTTATGTGTGTGTCTAAATATGCTGTGACTGATCCAATCTTAGGGGTGGGAGTTAAAAGTGCATTTTGCTTGCTTTAGTCTATATAATTTTAATTATTTTAATTCAGCATTTTTAATGCATGTCATATATTTTGTTCAGATTTCTGCTCGGGAAGATGTACTGGAAGTCTCGCAGGCTCATTTTTGGGAATCGGTGCCTGGTCATGTGGTTGGTTCACTGTCAATACAGGTAATTTAGTTTCTGTTTTACTTCCCTTTTCCGTTACAAGTGGTTGAAGCAAAATCCGAAACCTGACTTGGTATTAGGATACAATATACTATGTTTTGTAGACATCCCTTAAAAAAATATCATGAATACATAAGTGATATGTTTATCTATTTTGCAAAAGACCAGAACATAATTCTCATGCTTTTTTATTATTGTTAGTATTGCATGTTTCCTTTTTCTTTTATATTGAGTGAGTAGCTATTGTGTAGATGTTGAGATTTAGTGGAATATGGTGACAGGTGAAGAAAGGGGTGGATGATCGGCCAATACTTGAATTTGTGCATGGTCTATACCATGATTTGGGTGTACAAGACCTCACAGTGCAGATTGATTATGCATGATGAGATTATCTTAACTCTTTCATCCTAATCACTATTTCAGATTATCTTAACTTCTTTCACATTTGTGTATTTTAGAATTACACTGTGGTCTCAAGCTGAGCCTGAGAAGATGCCTTCAGAAACTGCTACCATTGTGGCCTAAGACATTTGTGGATCCTATTTCTATTGGGTGTATGTAGATGACTAACTAGTGTTCTTAATGTTGCAGGTGACAATTTCTAAGGATGACACTGTTGTTCTTGATGGGGCAGGTGACAAGAAAGGATTGAGGAAAGATGTGAACAGATTAGGTCAGCAATTGAAAATAGCACTTTTGATTTTCACCATTTGTTTTTATGCATATCATGCTTGATTTACTAACAGATTAGGTGTAATGATAATCATTATTGTTCTGAACTAATTGCACTTTTTTGTTAACTCTTTTGGGTAGTTGGGTCTGGTTGGGAAGGATCTAGAGATAGAGAAGGGAAGGGAAGATTGGGTCATACTTGAAGTTAGCTGGTTGGAAGAGAAAAAGATATATGGGAAGAGAGAAGAGCCATTAAGGTTGGCTCAATCTGATAAGAACCTTTGGATTAATGGAAGAAATACTGTTGAGACTCTTGTGATGGCATATGCGCTTATTTTTTATTTGCCAGCAAAACTTCACCATCAAGGCTTCCCATTAATTCAAAACATGAGCAACCAGTTGTTATCCACTTCCCATGTATTTTCCACACCATATGATGAAAACAAAAAAGTTTGGTCAAAGTTCCACCTTCAGTTACTGCTGCAGCGACCTTTTCATGCATGTCCCAGACGCAAGCTTGATGGTTTTTCAGCAACTTTGCTAACAATCATTTCCTTTGTGGAGAGTGGGTATTGTAGATGTCTCTGTTCTGGTTAATTATCATCTAATAGATTGTACTTTCCAAAATGTTGTTAACTATATTTGGTTCCTTATTTGAATGTAACACGCTGATTCACTCACTAGTTCAAGGTGTTGTAGTTGTACTATGATGCAAATCTGCAATAGAAACAATTTAATTGATGCGTTTGTTTGATTATAATTTCAGGAGCGGTATGGATGCCATGCAATGATGCTGGAAACAATTGCGGCTGTTCCTGGAATGGTGGGAGGGATGTTACTACACTTGAAGTCTCTGAGGAAGTTTCAACACACTGGATGATTGGTCAAAGCATTGCTTGAAGAAGCAGAGAATGAGACGATGCACCTGATGACCATGGTGGAGCTTGTGAAGCCAAGTTGGCATGAGAGGTTACTTGTTATAACAGCACATGGAGTTTTCTTCAATGCCTTCTTTGTCTTTTACCTCCTTTCGCCAAAAGCAACACATAGGTTTGTTGGTTATTTGGAGGAAGAGGCTATGATTTCTTACACACAGCATCTGAATGCTATTGAAAGTGGTAAGGTTGAAAACGTTCCTGCTCCTGCCATTGCAATTGACTATTGGAGGCTTCCTAAGGATGCTACTCTTAAAGATGTTATCACTGTCATTCGTGCCGATGAAGCTCACCACAGGGATGTCAATCACTTTGCTACTGTAAGTGTCAATTTATCTAAAACACTCTTTCATTTGTTTCATGATCTTAATTAATTTGTTCTTAATGTTGTGCTCTTCTTCATATAGGATATTCAGCATCAAGGAAAGGAATTGAAAGAGGCTCCAGCTCCTATTGCTTAAATTGTGGATCTGTTGGATGATGCACAAAAGTGGTGGGAAGATAACAGAGAGAGGATTCATGCTCAGTACCTGTGAAGCCTTTCCCTGCTGAAGAAGTTGATGTTCTGAATCTTTGTTTTCTTTATTGATTGTTGTCTGGTTGAGTCTAGTGTCTAGAGTTGTGTCCTATAAAGAAAACAACATACATTCAATTTACTGTGGTGACTTTTATTAGTCCTTCATTTCAGTTGTAATATTAATTAATAGGTTTTTGGGAATTTAACAATATACGTGGTCCGTAAAAGAATTATTACAGAAGGATCTAGAGTTGATGGAAGACAACCTCACTTTTTTTTTTTAAAAAAAAGAGACTTTTCATATCGGTTCCCAAAGAAAACCGATGTTAAAAATCATTTTTTTTTAAAAAAGAGACCTTTCATATCGGTTCCCATAGAAAACCGATGTTAAAAATCGTTTTTTTTTAAAAAAAAGAGACTTTTCATATCGGTTCCGATATAAAACCGATGTTAAAAATCATTTTTTTTAAAAAAGAGACTTTTCATATCGGTTCTAGGCGCAACCGATATGAAAAAAACTTTTCATAACGGTTTAGGAACCGATATGAAATGTCCCTATTTTTTATATCTCCTTTTTGGGCATCGGTTTGGGAACCGATATGAAATGTCAATTTTAACCGATATGAAAAGCCTTTTTTCTATTAGTGACCATAGGGAAAATTTTGAGGGACAAAGAAAGAAGACATTCAAAGTTCACAGTAAATACAGACTTAATCACTTAAGTTCAGAAATTCGCACAACGCTTAAAGTCAACAATAACACGAGAGTAACTAACATTATATATCGAGTTCTGATGGTCATCAAGAAATGATGTGTCCATTATGAGACATTGCAACCTGTTACGGATTGGGCCCAATTTTCATTAGTGAGGCTCATTATCAAAAGCAAACTCATTGATCAACGTCTAAGATCTAGGCCCTAGATCGGACGGCTCTGATTTATTAGGTCAACACACCTTTACTCTATAAATAAGCATTCAATGCAATGTCAAAGGTACACACTCTCTCCTATATTCTTACCTCTAATCAATTCACTTCCTGACTTGAGCGTCGGAGTTTTTTGCAGGTACCCCCCCACCTAGGATCGGAACTCCACCTAGGATCGGAACTCCATCCAAGATAGGAACTCCACAATAGAGCTCAGTTAATCGAGACCTACTACTACCAACTATCCCGGATCGCTAGTGTCTGAGGTAGTGGCGACCCGTTAGGACGAGTTCAATCCGGTCAAAGCCCCGGTAGACTGTCCCAAGGGCTACGAAGATCTATGGATTTCGAAGTCTCAAAGATTACTGGCCGAGGCTACCATTACCCTGAAGGGCGAGTTCGATCTGGACGGAGTCCTGGTCAACTGTCCTGAATGCGACATTAAACTGACACCTTAAGTCCCTCAGGTGGTCACGTTTTAACATGGCCGAAGCTGCTATTACCCTGAAGGGCGAGTTCAATCAGGGTCGAGTCCTGGTAAACTGCCCTGAAGGAGACATTAAACTGACACCTCGAGTCCCTCAGGTGGTCACGTTTTAACAAGGCCGAAGCTGCCATTACCCTGAAGGGCGAGTTCGATCTGGGCCGAGTCTTGGTAAACTGCCCTGAAGGCGACATTAAACTGACACCTCGAGTCCCTCAGGTGGTCACGTTTTAACATGGCCGAAGCTGCCATTATCCTGAAGGGAGACTTCGATCTGGGTCGAGTCCTGGTAAACTGCCCTGAATGCGACATTAAACTGACACCTCGAGTCCCTCCGGTGGTCACGTTTTAACATGGCCGAAGCTGCCATTACCTTGAAGAGCGAGTCACTCGGTGGTCACATCATTCCCGAATCCCGGATATTCAGAGGAACCTTGATGTTGGAGTTGATTGGAATTGAGCATCTTGAAAAAGTCCCACATCGCTTAGTTTTGTTGAGGAAGAGGGAGACCAATGATATATAATGGGCTCAAGTTCTTCATTACAAGATGCACCAGTCAGAAATACCTTAAGTTGTATTTGACTTTGTTTTTTCTCTTATACTCTTGTTTTATAGTGTTGTGAGATGTAGTTAAATATTTTCTTTGAAGGGTGTGGGTGTACTGGGGCCATGGGGGTGTTTTTAGAGAAGTCTTTGTGTTGTAACAATTTTCACATAGTGGTATTCTATGGTTGTCATTAGACAACGGTTCGTGGTTTTTCTCCGGTTTTGGAGTTTTCCACATTAAATTCTTGTGTTCCGATTGTGCTCATTTTATTTCTCAATGTTGTTTTTCCCCCAACAAGTGGTATCAGAGCCATGGTTCGGCTTGGTGGGGGAGCGGGTAGTGGATCCTGGTTTGGATCAAGTATAGTGATGTGGGTGACTCACACTTGGGGGAGATGTTGGAAATTCAAGTGTGAGTGGTTATAAGTCCCACATCGGCTATGGATGAGCTATATGAAGGACATATAAGAGAGGGGATCCATATACCTAACATCTTAAGGTTTTGGGTGGAGATGTGGTGTCCAGGTCTCTTGGTGGTCCGGTTCATTGGCTAGGTTGTTGCTCCCGGTGCTCCCTTGGACTCCCCAACAAGTGGTATCAGAGCATTTGGTTCGGTGGGGTATAAATTTCTTAGTATGCTCTGTAGTTGCAGCTTTGTCTGATCTTCCACAACTAGAAAAGAAGTTTGATAGAGAAGTTTGGTGAAAGAATCAATTTTGGCTTGTGGAAAATATAAGTCAAGGATGTGTGTGATATAATTGGGGCTGCACAAGGTGTTGTGTCGATGGTTTTCGACATGGTGAAATTCTTGAAGTGGTTTAGCTTCAAGTGGAATATACTCTTTATGGTGGACTATGATAGTTCTTTTGAACTATGATTGTCGGTGTAGATAATGAAGATGTCTCGGATATCAATTACAATCAAGGTGGAGATTGTTGGAGTTGATAGGAATTGAGCATCTTGAAGAAATTATGCCGATGGGTTTCGGCATGGATAAATTCTTGGAGTGGTTTAGCTTCAAGTGGTATACTCTCTACAATGGAATATGATAGTTCTTTTGAACTATGATTGTCGGTGTAGACAATGGGAGTAGAAGATGTCTCGGGATTAATTACAATCAAGGTGGAGATTGTTGGAGTTGATTGGAATTGAGCATCTTGAAAAAGTCTCACATCGCTTAGTTTTGTTGAGGAAAAGGGAGACCAAGGCTATATAATGGGCTCAAGTTCTTCATTACAAGATGCACCAGTCAGAAATACCTTAAGTTGTATTTGACTTTGTTTTTTCTCTTATACTCTTGTTTTAGAGTGTTGTGAGATGTAGTTAAATATTTTCTTTGGAGGGTGTGGGTGTATTGGGGCCATGGGGGTGTTTTTAGAGAAGTCAGTGTATTGTAACAATTTTCACATAGTGGTATTCACTGGTTGTCATTAGACAACGGTTCGTGATTTTTTCCGGTTTTGGAGTTTTCCTCGTTCAATTCTTGTGTTCCGATTGTGCTCATTTTATTTCTCTATGTTGTTTTTCCCCAACAAGTGGTATCAGAGCCATGGTTCGGCTTGGTGGGGGAGCGGGTAGTGGATCCTGGTTTGGATCAAGTATAGTGATGTGGGTGACTCACACTTGGGGGAGATGTTGGAAATTCAAGTGTGAGTGGTTATAAGTCCCGCATCGACTATGGATGAGCTATATGAAGGACATATAAGAGGGGACCCATATACCTAACACCTTAAGGTTTTGGTGGAGATGTGGTGTCTAGGTATCTTGGTGGTCCGGTTCGTTGGCTAGCTCGTTGTTGCTCCCGGTGCTCCCCCGGACTCCCCAGTCCCCAACACTTGAGTCACTCAACGGTCATTTCTGTATTGTGAGCACAAGCCCGGCTTCGTGAAGATCGGCGCTGGGGGCAAAAACTCACGTAAGCACAAGCCCGACTTCGTGAAAGATCGCAGCTAGGGAACAAAATCCCAGTCACTCTGAGAAAGGGTCAACGAAGTCTTCAGGAAAGTAAACTAGGCTCTGGAGCTCGGACAAGCTTACAAGTCAAGATCGCTTCACAGACAACCCAACTTGGGGGGCAACTGTTACGGATTGGGCCCAATCTTCGATAGTGAGGCCTATTATCAAAAGCAAAACCATTGATCAACGGCTAATATCTAGGTCCTAGATCGGACGGCTCTGATTCATTAGGTCAACACACATTTACTCTATAAATAAGCATTCAATGCAATGCCAAAGGTACACACTCTCTCCTATATTCTTACCTCTAATCAATTCACTTACTGACTTGAGCATCGGAGTGTCTTTGCAAGTACCCCCCACCAAGGATCGGAACTCCACCTAGAATCGGAAATTTGTCTAAGATCGAAACTCCATCAAAGATCGAAACTCCACAACGAAGCTCAGTTAATCAAGACCTACTACTACCAACTATCTCAAATCATCCATACTTTCCGAGATACGGTACAGAACACACCCTAACGATCACGATGAGGATATTTGATGTTAAAATCAATGTGATTGACTAGATCCATTTAGTTGTAAATTACCTGCAAGAACATTCCACATTTTCAACCTCCAGCCCAACTATCCTTTCCAAACCATTATCTACCACCAATGTCAACAAAACCCTAGCCTCTCTAAGCCTACTACCCACTTAACCTTAATGAAACACATGACTACCATCAATCTTATTAATTTGAAGTGTACCTGCCATTCAACACTCAATCCCAGGACTTGAGCATTGCCGATTGCCTACTTGCACAAAAAGTAGTATATTTGATTACATAATTGGGGTAGGGGATAATTAGGGATATAGTAATAAAAAAGGTGATTTAGTTAATAAAATAAATAAATAAATAAAGGTGATATTAAAAAAATCCCATGATTTAAAAAGTTCATTGGGATATTGCGAGATATATAGAATACAAATTCTTATGTTGGCAGAATTTGTTTGTATTGAACGATAAGATGAGAGTTGGGAAATGGTAGGCATTGAGGCTCTTCACTCTCTCACTCTCACTCTGCAAATTGTTCATTGAGAAACACACAAATAGAGACACTCACTCACTCACTCACTCACTCATCTCATTTCACTCACTTCCATTTCCCTTTCTCACAAAATGCGACTCCTTCTTCTCCCAATGTTCCTACTCTTCCTTTTCGACTTAGTTTCCGCAGCTCGCATCTCAGAGTACCGTTCTTTACTCTCATTCAAAGCAACTTCCATCACCGACGACCCTACCCACGCCCTCTCTTCATGGAACTCCACAACCACCCACTGTTCCTGGCACGGCGTTACTTGTGGTCCCCGTCGCCACGTCATCGCTCTCGACCTTTCTTCTCTCACACTCACCGGCACTCTCTCCGATGACCTCTCCACTCTTCCCTTTCTCTCCAAACTTTCCCTAGCTGATAACAAGTTCTCCGGCCCCATCCCTCCTTCTTTCTCTTCCCTCTCTTCTCTTCGTTACCTTAACCTCTCTAACAATGTTTTCAACGGCACTTTTCCTTCAGAACTCTCTCGTCTCTTCAATCTTCAGGTTCTTGACGTTTACAATAATAACATGACCGGTCCTCTTCCTCTCTCTGTTACCCGCATGTCATTTCTTCGTCATTTGCATCTTGGTGGTAACTTTTTCTTCGGGAAATTCCCGCCGGAGTATGGTTCTTGGCCTCACCTTGAGTACCTCGCCATTTCCGGCAACGAGCTTGCCGGACCCATCCCACCGGAGATCGGTAACCTTTCTTCCCTCCGGGAGCTTTACATTGGCTACTACAACATTTACGACGGCGGCATCCCACCGGAGATCGGAAACCTTTCAACGCTGGTGAGGCTTGACGCCGCTTACTGTGGATTAACCGGTGAGATTCCACCGGAGCTTGGAAAACTTCAGAATCTCGACACGTTGTTTCTTCAGGTGAATGCGCTTTCTGGTTCTCTCACACCTGAGCTTGGGAACCTAAAGAGCCTAAAGTCGATGGATTTATCCAACAACGCTCTCTCCGGCGAGGTTCCGGTGAGCTTTACAGAGCTAAAGAACCTTACCCTTTTGAATCTTTTCAGAAACAAGCTGCATGGGGCTATTCCCGAGTTCATCGGAGAGATGCCGGCACTGGAAGTTCTACAGCTTTGGGAAAACAACTTCACCGGTAGCATTCCTCAGAATTTAGGGAAGAATGGGAAACTTACCCTTGTTGATCTTTCTTCTAACAAGTTAACAGGAACACTTCCTCCTTATATGTGTTCCGGTAATCGTCTTCAAACTCTTATAACTTTGGGGAATTTCCTATTTGGTCCCATTCCTGATTCACTTGGAAAGTGTGAATCTTTGAGTAGGATTCGAATGGGGGAGAATTTTCTGAATGGGTCTATCCCAAAAGGACTTTTTGGTCTTCCACAACTAACCCAAGTTGAGCTTCAAGACAATCTTTTAAGTGGTCAGTTTCCACAACCTAGTTCAATGTCTCCTAACCTTGGTCAAGTTACTCTTTCAAACAACAAGCTTTCTGGGCCTTTACCACCTACCATTGGTAACTTCACAAGCGTCCAAAAGCTTTTCCTTGATGGTAACCAGTTTTCTGGTCCAATCCCTCCTGAGATTGGAAGGTTGCAACAACTCTCAAAGATAGATTTTAGTCACAACAAGTTTTCAGGTCCTATTGCTCCTCAGATCAGTAAATGCAAGCTCTTAACTTTCGTTGATCTTAGTCGTAATGAGCTTTCTGGTGAAATTCCTAATGAAATCACTGCCATGAGGATATTGAATTACTTAAACCTTTCAAGAAATCACCTTGTTGGTACCATTCCAGGGTCTATTTCCTCTATGCAAAGTTTAACTTCCGTTGATTTTTCATATAATAATCTCACTGGTTTAGTTCCTGGTACTGGTCAGTTTAGCTACTTCAACTACACATCTTTTTTGGGTAACCCTGAACTATGTGGACCTTATTTGGGTCCTTGCAAAGATGGAGTTGCTAATGGTCCTCGTGAACCTCATGTTAAAGGTCCACTCTCTTCTTCTTTGAAGCTATTGCTTGTTATAGGGTTATTTGTGTGCTCCATTGCATTTGCTGTTGCAGCAGTACTTAAAGCTCGGTCATGGAAAAAAGCCAGTGAAGCTCGTGCTTGGAAATTGACAGCTTTCCAACGCTTAGACTTCACTGTTGATGATGTTCTTGATAGCTTGAAAGAGGATAACATAATAGGAAAAGGAGGTGCTGGTATTGTTTACAAAGGTGCAATGCCAAATGGGGATCAAGTTGCTGTTAAAAGGTTACCAGCTATGAGTAGAGGTTCCTCACATGATCATGGTTTTAATGCTGAGATTCAAACTTTGGGGAGAATTAGACACAGGCATATTGTTAGACTATTGGGTTTCTGTTCAAACCATGAGACTAATCTTTTGGTTTATGAGTATATGCCTAATGGAAGTTTAGGTGAAGTTCTTCATGGTAAGAAAGGAGGTCACTTGCATTGGGATACAAGGTATAAAATTGCTGTGGAAGCTGCTAAGGGACTTTGTTATCTACATCATGATTGTTCACCACTTATTGTTCATCGTGATGTGAAATCAAATAATATCCTTCTTGATTCCAATTTTGAAGCCCATGTTGCTGATTTTGGACTTGCTAAGTTCCTTCAAGATTCTGGTACTTCTGAATGCATGTCTGCTATTGCCGGTTCTTATGGATACATTGCTCCAGGTAACATATTCATATTCAATATCATTGATGATTGTTGTGTTGAAATTTTTGTAACTAATAATAGTAGTCTTTTCCACAGCAATATTTTCCCTATCTTTAATCCTTAACGGTCGGAGTTTGTCTCTTTTGACTCAACAACACTGGTTTAGGTGTAGAAATGAACTGTAGATATTGTTCTGATGCCCCTAATTAGTTAATTAATAATACTAACAATAACATGCTATGTTTTCTACTCCACCTTGACTTACTTTCTTCCTATCAAGCACTAGTGCCTTCTTTTGATCCGTCCACTAAATTAGTGTACTTTTATATTCCAATTTCTATTAGTACTCAATGCAAATAGTAACTGGCAACCTGCCAAATAAAAATCACTATTAGAATTTTGGCATCTCTAGCACTTCAAAATATAATCAGAGATTTCATAGGTAATTCAGTTTTTTCTAATCAATTTGTGGTACTTGATTGTTTCTAGTTGATTTAGCTCTTTATTATTTTTGTTTATGGTTTATTGATTGAAGTTGAGGTTTTGATTGCAGAGTATGCATACACATTGAAAGTGGATGAGAAAAGTGATGTGTACAGCTTCGGAGTAGTTCTGTTAGAGCTTGTAACAGGAAGAAAGCCAGTTGGAGAATTTGGTGATGGGGTAGACATTGTACAATGGGTGAGAAAAACAACAGATTCAAACAAAGAAGGTGTTCTAAAAGTTCAAGATCCAAGACTTCCTTCAGTTCCACTTCATGAGGTTATGCATGTGTTCTATGTAGCCATGTTATGTGTTGAAGAACAAGCAGTGGAAAGACCAACTATGCGTGAAGTTGTTCAAATGCTTACTGAGCTTCCAAAACCACCTGGTTCAAAACAAGGAGACTTAACAATCACTGAATCATCCTTTTTGTCATCATCAAACAGTTTCGAGTCTCCCGCCACCGCAGAAGCTAAAGATCATCATCAAAGTCCTCCTCAGTCACCACCACCACCACAGCCACAGGATCTTCTTAGCATATAAATGTGGTTTGTTGGGGATGTGGTTGTTTGTCTTTATTTACTTTTGGTTGTGATAATGTCGACTTGTTTGCTTATGTTTTTCTTTTATGGGGTGGGGTATTTATCAAACTAGTTAATGTTTGTATATTTGTTGTGTTATTTTGTTAATGGTTTTATAATTTGTACAGTAGGATTGGTGGGAGTATTGTATTTTTCTTATATATATATATATATATATATATATATATATATTTGTCTTTGTTCATTGTTTAGCACTTGTTTTATGGCACGGGACCTGTTGTGGTTCTCGGGCTGTGGCGGGGAGCAGTGTAAACATCATGCAAAAGTTTTGTTTCTGTTATCGGGTACCATTGGCATTGACAGGGAGGGTGAAAAGGACAGGCAATAACACAAGAAACAATCTGATATATATGGTCCATGGCACTATTTATGAACCTTGAGTGGTCAGGTGCACAGAATTGAGCTAACTTTTTTCTTGTTAGATAATATATGGGCCGACTTGAATAAATTTAATTTCATGGAGGAGCCTTCAACCTTAATTTATGGCATGTATACGGACAAAATAATAACTAAGATGTAGGTTAAAGTTAGTGTGGGGATAGGTTGGGTTTGCAATCCTCTGACTTGTAGTTGTAGACCTATTTTTAAAGCCAGGTCTTTTTAGAAGCTTATTTCATTATTATTTTAGGAAAAATTATACGACTTAATAATTAACGCGATTTTTTAGGGCTCGTTTGATAGACAGGATAAAGAGATAGGATATGATAAGTCTATTATATTCTGTCAGTCCATCGTTTGTTGAGCCAGCAGAATATGATAATTTAATTCTGTGACTTATCTTATTTTGTCTCTGTAGTTAAAAATCTTATCTTGAATTTGAGCTGGGTTAGAAATCAGCTGGATAGGATAAGAAAATAATTTACTCATTTACCCTCTTAAATATATTTTTAAATATACAAATATAAAATTCGATAAAAAATAAATATAAATATATTTAAAACAAAACAAAAATAAAATTTAATAATTTAATACAAAGTACAAATTTAATACAAAAGTACAAATTTAATAAGTAAATATAAATATATTTACTTAACTAGACCATTTTGGTAGGTCTAAAAGGTTTTTCGGTAGCTAGTAGCTTGATATTTTTTTGGTAAAGAGATTTCTAGAAATTTTTTTTTGTCAAACTTGCAATATTTCATTGATATTGGGCAAAGGCCACCGAAACATTACACCAAGTGTGTAAGCCAACTAGCTTACAAAGATAGCACCAAGAGGTCCTAACAGGACAACGAAATCGGGTATATGCTGAAACTCTTAAACATCTTGGGGAGAGCGGCAGAAACCAGAAGAGAGTAGCTTGAAATTGGGGCCGAAAACTAAGCAGAGGACTCTGCAACTTGCAATCTGAGAAGAATGAAAATGACGGTCGGAGCCGAACCAAGCGCTAGCGGCGGCCGAAAAGGCTTCCTAGCGAACTAATTTCTAGAAAACCTTGACCTTGTCTATTTAAAAAGTAAGCCTGGTTAGGCTTGGGTCTGATGTGGACTGGCACATAGGTTTCTGTCGGTCGGTCTAATTTATTCTAATCCCTAGGTATAGTATTACTTGAACCTAAAGTGTAATTTTTGTATTTCTTAGATTTGTTATAATATTTTTCTTTTTTCTTTTGACTCTGATATTCAGATTTGATGGGAAGAAAAAAATAGAACAGTAAAAAAAACAACAAGAAAATGAAAATAAATCTCAAGTAGGTAGCTCAGTTGGCGAGCTAAGGGATACCGAAGAAGTGCACCAAATGAATGTATGAAGGAGGTCCTGGGTTCAAACCTTGAAAACTAACATTCCCCACCCTCACTAACATTGCCTATAAAAAAAAATAAGAAAATGAAAATAAAGGAACTTCACGTAGGCTTCTAAGATGAGGGATGTCCTTTCATTATATATTTTTTTGAGACCTTTTCTCTGGTCGATGTGGGATTTGGGTTTCTCCAAATACATCCATTCACGCTCAACACTATTGGGTTTGGTGTGGGGATACTAAAGGTGGGTGACCCAATGGATCTAAAATAGGCTTCGATATCATCTTAGAATTTGGGTTAGGCCTAACTCAACTCTACAAAACCGACTTGTAGAGTGAAGGATACCCTTTCATTACTCTTTTAAGAAGTGAATTTGGGTTGTTCCCTATAATTACTTCGATGATTTTTTTTTGTTACCATGTCATTGGTGCGTAGTTTCCACCGGTGACTAATCTACGCCGGGGAACCTGGCTAGTCACGAGTTTCCGGCTTTGCCGGCCCGTGTGGTTCTCCCCTCCCAACAGAATTTTTGCCACACCCAAGATTCGAACCCGAGACCTTGGGGTAGGATCCAAGTCCAGTTACCACTTGGACCAAGCATTTCACTACTACTACAATTTATACAATTTTATTTTTGACAACACAATTTATACAATTTTATTGGCTCATTTTTTATATATTGGTTTTATTGGTCGAATTGTTTATATAATGTTTGAATGAAAAGATAACGAACAGAAAAAAAAATTCAAGTTTGTCTTTATTTATTTCGTGGGATGGCAAAGTGAAAAAGAATATGATGTATAATTAATATAATATTTTTTTACCTGTTTTTTTTTACAATCATTACATGCTTCATATTGCCTCCAATTCGGTGTATCATGAGTGCACTAAGCACATAAAGATCAATTGTGCCATTCATGAAAACGACTTCTTTTACCCTCATTAACACTACGGAAGTAAGTTTAGCAGACCAAATTGTTAATTTGATTACCAAGTCCATGGGCAAAGATCACTTCTCTGCTACTAAACCAAGTTGGGAGTATCCAATCCAACTAACACACCCCAATCCCATCTTGAGTGGGTGTGTAATCAACTTTTATATAGTGTTTTAAAAACCTAACAAACCAAATGATTCAATGATGGATTAAACCATTAACCAACACCAAGTCTATGATTCGAGCAACTTAAAGCGATTAAACTGTGATTCACGTGATTCACAAGTCTCACCGGTTCGAGGTTCAGTCTAGTTTTCAAAACATGAATTAATGAACTCACACCTTACCATTGCACGACCCAACCTGCCATATAACTCGGGTTAGTTGTGGGTTGTGGACCATGTTTGGTAGTATGGTTGATGGCACTAGAGTTAGGGATAACCTAAATAGGATTTCTCAATTCAGGTACGATATGATATGCAAGTCGAATGGTTCAATGACACCGTCTATGATACGATTATTTGAGTCGTTCTAATGCAATTTCATCCTATTTTAAACGGTTTAAAGCAATTAAATTGTGATACATAAGTCTCACCAATTCAAAGTTCGGTACATTTTTCGAAACATAAATGAACTCACACCTTACCATCGCATGACTCAACCCACCATATAACTCTGGTTAGTTGTGGGATGTGGACCATGTTTTTTAGTATGGTTAATGGATCTAGAGTTAGGGATAGTCCTAAACAGGAAAAATTTCTGGCATGGATATGTTTTTACAGGAATTCTAAATTTCTGGCATGGATATGTTTTTACTTTAATTTTAAAAAAGGCTGGAAGGTACACACGTTACTTAATATTGATTATGCTAACGAGTTAAGTGAAACTGGACATGTGGTTGTTGAAACTGTTGAATGAGATTCATCTTCATCTTGGGTAAGTATCCAAAACTATTTCCTTAGAGGGTCTAGCAAGCTAGCTACCTAACCTAGAATAAGCAAAGGCCATATATGGTTAGAGTTAGAGGAGAATTATGCTGGCACACTGTGACATATAGTTGGTGCGCCATTACTAAGAAGAAAAAGAAGCATGTGAAATTCAAAAAATTGGGGCCAACTTGCCCCCTGCCATTTCCTAAAGGGAAAATCAGGACAATATTGCACTGCTTATTTTGGTTGGGCTGATTGCAGAATATATAACGGTTTACTTTCAGAATTTACGAAAAAGTAATAGGGACAAGGGTGGTCGAATAAATATGCTTTTGATTCTTGAACCAACAAGTAGGATGAAATTGCATTAGAACCAATTTAATAGTTACGTTGGTGGTGTGGAATGTGTACACCAAGTAGACATTCAACGTAACTATTATTGTCAGTGGCAAGCTAAATTGATTGAGACTCTCAAAAAATTATTTGTTGTTCTAAAAAATGGTGTTTTACTGCTCCTCTAATCTAAGGCTGAGAATATGCATATTGTGCTGATACATGTAGCTCGCCCAAAGACACCTACAAACCACTTCGCCCTCAAAAGCTATGTGCTTGAGGGGTTGTGTACGAGTCGTCCAAGACGCTTACCAACCATTCCGCCCTCACCAAAGACACGTGCTTTAAAAACTGCACGTTGAGTTGAGCAAGTCACCCACTGAGGGCCCAATAACCCTGAAACACTGCACTCAACAAAAGGGATTTTTTTTTTGTACCCCCATCATCTCCCAGCTTCCCCCACCGACCCTGCAAAAAGACGCAATTGCCCTTAACAAAATTTAAAAATTCCGAACGTATCCTGATTTCATTTTTTTTTTTTGGAAATCGGATTTAGGTAAATCCGATTTCCACTAAAAATTTTAAAAAATTTAAATCGGATTTAGGTAAATCCGATTTCTACTAAAAATTTTAAAAAATTTAAATCGGATTTATTTAAGATGGGTAGATCCGCTTTTAAAAATAACAAATCGGATTTACCTTATGTGGGGGTAAATCCGCTTTGTTAACCCAATTAATAAATAAATAAATCAGTTAAAATTTTAAAAACAAATTTCGACCGTCTTTTGGTTCTGTTTAGTGTGTAGTTCGTTAACACGTGACGATATTGTACGTCGGGAGAATAATTTAGGCTAAAAAATCAGTTTTCGGGCAACCTACTCAAATTGTAATGAAACCACATTCTTTAAATCCGAAAAATATCAAGGATCAATACTCCTCAAGAAGTGACTTTTTTCAGGATTGGGGACCTCAAAATCCCAAATTCCATCGTTTACTATTTTTTATTAATTTTTTAAATTTTTCATAATCTCCAAAAAATCTGAAAAAATTTGCATAACTTTATTTTGGTTTTATTAGATTTTTAGTGGTGTTTTCATAATTTCTGGATTAGTTCTGGCTGTTTAACGGATTTTAGTAGTATTTTATAACCTTTTTTAAAAAAATTAAATAAAAAACAATTTTTTTAATAACAAAATCGGATTTACCTTAGGTGGGATAAATCCGATTTTCTTTTTTTAGGGAAACCGGATTTACCTTAGGTGGGATAAATCCGATTTTCTCTTTTTTTAGGGAAATCGGATTTATGTACCCACTAGGTAAATCCGATTTCCAAAATAACAAAGCGGATTTACCTCCAGCTAAGGTAAATCCGCTTTGTTATTTTTGAAATCGGATTTACCTATTGGGCACCCCCATATGAGGTAAATCCGACTTTAAAAATAACAAAGCGGATTTACCTCAAATGGAGGTAAATCCGAGCGAATTAAAAATTGGGCAGGGGTATTTTCGGGTTTCACTTTTATGTGGGGGTAAATAGGGAGATGATGGGGGTACATAAAAAAAAACCCTCAACAAAATTGGCCTAAGTCAAGCAAGGCCCAACCTACTTGCACTACCATACTCGTTGTAGAACAGAGAACTTGATCTAATCTAGGAGGCCTTACTAGTAAGGAACCAATCACTCCGTAACGCGTGGTTCGGCTCATTGGAAAAAATCGTACTTAAGGACCTCCGGACAAGTGAAAATACTCACTTCACTCTTACACCTAAAACTTTAACTTGCTAAGGAGTCGGTCCCTCCACTTCTATGCAAGTACAGACACACATTTAATTTTATTATGTAGCAAATTGTCATTGGTGGAAGACAAAAAATGTTACAACAAAGAAAGACCAGAGATTTTCATCGGAAACCGTCCTGGTTTTTGAAGAATCGTAGGGGAGAAAACACCGTATATATTATTGTTGGATCACGAGAGGAGCCTAAAACGTTAAGTGGATTTGATAACATCTCTTTCACCCAAAATATTAAGGCATTATGTATATAACTCCATTCACTTATATTACCACAAAAAAATTAAAGCTCCTCAAAATGGCTCAAATTCTGCTGAAAAACAAATCGAGGATAAATATTGAAGGGAGTTGAAATTTGAAAGGCACAAGGATGATTTTGGTACCCAGATGGGCGATGAGAAACAATTTTGCCCGAAAATCTATCAAAAGAAAGGGAAGCAAGGGACTCGTACTTTTTGTCCAAAGGTTTTCTGTTTGCTTTGGACATATATAACATCAAATCACCATTCACCAACTCTACTCTCCCCCTATTTTAATTTTGAAATTATATTCTGCTACTTTTACTGTTTTCTTTTGTCTTATGTTATAACTTTTGACATTTAATAGATTGAAAGACAGTGCATTATTGAAAGACAGTGCGACAACGAAAATTTCAGAGTTGTTATGGCCAATTTGTTTTACATTTTTTAAAAAATAGAATCGGTTATTGCTATGATACAAATAAAGTATTTTATACTCCTATAGTATTTTATATCACATGGTTGCTAGTATATGGCCAGTGGTATATAATCAACTACTCCTATAGTATTTTGGGTTTTTTTACCCCATTATACCCCATACCCACGAATTGATAAAACGGATGACATTATTCCTGACTTCAAAACTTTTTTCCGGAATTACGTCTATAGGTATAAATTTGGAACTCAATTTATTGAGACTTTCAGAAATATCCTAAAATGAGATAAATCCGGAAGATTTTTTTTTGGATTTTCGGAATTACCTCATTTTAGTGTAATTCCGGAACACAATATACCATCCGGAATTACACTAAAATGAGGTAATTCTGGAAATACAAAAAAAATTCTTCTGGATTTATCTCATTTTAGGGTATTTCTGGAAATCCCAATAAATTGAGTTCCGAATTTATACCGTATTATGGTGTTTCCGAAATTCAAAAATAAGAAATTAAACATTTATTTTATTAATTAAAAACACCGTCTACATTGACCGAAAATAACAGATTAAAACAACAAACAAAACAAAAACAAGGTCTAAAACTACTGAGATGGTGGAGTTAAACGGCGAAGGATCTCAGCGACGCTCCTTGTGGTTTCGATGTACAACTCTAAAAGACTCCGAAGTCTAAACATGTCATAACTGTCTATCATGGCTCGCACGTGACCGTCCTTCTTCACATCCATTGTGGACCAGCGAACACAATTATTATCGCCCATACTGGGGTTGCGATAAATGATACGAGTGACTTCTCGCTCGTCACCCTCCACTTGCACCTTACTCTGTAGTTTTTTTTAGAGCAACAAAGGTGATGTCGTCTTTAAGTCTACATAAAATAGGTTTTGGACACCAGAAATAAACACCATCTTCTCTGTTGGTGATTGTGCCCTGATGGTGAAGGGCAGTGAGTGCGGAATCACGAGAGTGTTGTGTCCATTTTCTTGTGTTGTGTGTGAAAGAAGTGAAACATAATGGGTCTATTTATAGGGAAATCTGAAACCCTAAAGCGGATTACCACCGTTGATGAAAAGTGGTCGGCAGAATCTAGTCCGTTGAAAATGTCGGCAAGATCAACACCGTTAAAAAGTGTCGGCAAAATCTAGACCGTCAAATAATAAACTCGTGGAATAAAATATAATATAATATAAACTCGTGGAATATAATATAATATAATATAATCAGGTAATATTTATGTAATCAACTGGGGCGGTCGGTGCAACATGCTCTGGAACAAAAGAAGACCATAACTGTAGACGTCCAAAATATGGATATAACCATGATCTGGCTTCAGATGAAGCATATGCACTCCAAGTAGGATGAATAGGAGGTAATGGACTAGTACCGTTCAACATAACCCGAATCCAATGATTCCCCCCGATCAACCCCACAGAGAACAATTGGCTTTGACTAGAAACATATTCTCCTCTGAAAGGGAAGAATGTCCACGACCCACCATCTGAAGGTGATAACATAACAAGGGCTATCTGATATCTAGTTGCTATAACATGTCCCATGTCAGGCATCGACATCCACTTCTCAGGAGGTTGAATTTCTTGTGGGAGAGCATCTAATGAGGCCCTAACTGTGCTGTAGTCGTCACCTATCACCTGTGAGTATAGAAAATAATTTGTGTCCATCTCCTCAATCAAATGATTGCGAACTAGTTGCCAACTGTGCTCCGAGTAGTCAAGTTAGGCAGCAATGCATCTATACCCACAGTTTCCACCCCCCTTCACATTGATAATGCCATCAATGTACTTATGCACATGCTCTGGAAGGTGACTTACAAAATGGATGTTATGTTGTTCCAGCTCATGAGACGTCCTCTGCGATGGTAGCTGGGAGACTTGCTGTGAGGACCGCTGGGGAAGTTTCTTTGATGACTTCTGGGAGGGTTGCTTAACTGAGCTCAAAGAGGAATCCACGTGCTCCCAAGAAGAATGGCCTCTCTTCACATCATACTCTTTATTCTTCTTCTTTGGTTCACCCCTAGTCTTGACTTTGTGCTTAGGTGGATCTGCCCGATCAGAGTTTGCTGCGAGTTCTATACAGCTGAGAGATCTTACTCAAGTTGTTGGCAAATCTCCTCTTTATTGCCTCTAGATTTTTTTTGTGCTTTCACTCCCAACTACAAATGCTCCTCAACAACTGACCGCTCCTCCTTGTTAAACTTACCAAAGATTGCTGCTCCAAGCCAAGTCTTATGAGGCTCATGATTGTGACTTCCACACATAACTTTAACCTTCCAATCAAAATTAGGAGGATTGAGTGGTTTAGCTTTCAATCTAAAAGGACAACCACACTTTTTTGGGGTCTTATGTCTAGTAGAACACCCAACATCTAGTGCAGTATATCTCCTATGTCTCTCGCAACCCGAAACGATCTTATTCTTCTTCCCTTTACCATTCTCCGTGGACTCGGATCGAATAATAGTAACAATGACTCCGTTGGCTTTCGCAATATCTTTAGCCCAACGTACAAGATTATCCCGAGTAGGAAAAATCTACAAAATAATCGTAAACTAAATTAATAACTTATAAAAATAATAAACAAGAAGCGCTTTAGGAAGATATGTACCTCTGAGGTACTAAACTCGTCCGATAAATCTATAGTAAACGGAAGTCTGCCGTCAGCCGTAGCCGTATCTGTAAAATAACTAAAAAGTAAAAAACAAATTTAAAAACAACTTCTGGAATTACCGAAAATACACGTAATTCTGGAAGAGACGTTTTAAAACTTCCGGAAACACGTAAAAAAGGTATTTCCGGAAGGTAAAAAAAATAAACATTCCGAAAATACAATGTTTCCGAAAAATAAAAAAAAAGTTTCCGAAAATACTAAAAATTTGATGTTTTCGGAAGCAAATAACTTTCGGAAATACAGTATTTCCGAATAAAACGCGAATAAAAATTCCGAAATTACCTTTAAATGAGATAATTCTGAGAAATTCAATTTTTGGTGGAGTCTAATCAGATTTTGGTAAAAAATAAAATTGGTATTTTTCGGTTAAACTGAATCATGGGATATGGGGTATAAAGATGGTACCAAAAAAACACTAGTATTTTATACTCACATGGTTGCTAGTATGTGGCCATCATAAAATAAAGTTATTCCTGTGATAGAAATAAAATAAAGTTGGTATATATTTATGTCGTCAACGAAAGTAGAGGACTTAGGTATCTGCAATAAAAGCAGTTGATAAAGTTGCAGATTGTAGACTAGTTGCTCATTCTGATTAATTGATTGTCCGTGTGGTAGCCCACGCTATTAGCATTTCATTTCATCATTGCTCCTTCTCATTACTCTCCTTTGACTTCATTTATTATTGCAGACACTCCCAGTAATTATTACTAGTGCTGGGCATTTCCTTCATAAATGCATTGGATAAGGCTCTCAAGAAATTAACTCTAGTTCAGTTCAACAGTGAATTTCATCTGTGCACCCTTTTTCATGCTATTATAATTATAATAATTTAATAAAGTCAATACAAAAGAGAATGGTAATTAGCTAGATGCATGAGAGAAAGAAAAAAAGTTAAAGCTGGGAAACTTTTTTCTGATCATTTTTTTAACTTGTTTATACAACAAACCATCTGCTAGTAAATTGAACTCTTTCAACACGCAAAACTTTACTAGTTGATCTCTTTTTCTTTATTATTCCAAAGGTGAAAAAGCAACCCAAAAAAAAGGTAAATAGAAATTAGAAAGTGGTGAATGGTATGGTCTTACTTGATGGATGCACATGGGCTCCAATAAATAATACCAATTCTAGCTGTTTGCCCTCAAAGTAAGTTCACTCCCACAGCCTCACAGTTTGTCCTCTTCTAAACCATTGGGGATTTTAGATATATGCAACTTGGATAGGTAGGTTCAAGATTCTCAATTAACATCCACCACTACTATGTAGGAGGAAATGTTAGTTTATTTTCAAATTCTTTCAATATTTTTTAGCTCACCAAACTAACTACTATTATTTGTAATGGAAATTATGGTTTTAATGTGACCAGGAACTGAGGAGGGAAGGACAGGCAAGGCTTTTTTTTAACACCCCCCTCCTCCTTCTCCCTTATACTCCCATAACTCCTTTAATCTCAAATACCCCTCAAAATTTAAAAGATTTTTTTTTTAAACTTTCTGGAATTATCCTCTTTTTAAAATTTTCCGTAATCACCTCAAAAGAGGTATTTCCGAGGACCATAAAATACGAGAACGAATACGAGTAGAAATACGAGAATTATAATATATCAAATTCGATAAAATACAAGTTCAAATACCATAATAAAATACAAAAAAATACATTTAGCAGTCAATGTCACAATCAGCTAAAGCACTCGAGAGAAGCTCATATGCAGCATGTGGAATGCCCTCGAATGCCATGACCTGCCGGATACGTGCAGCTATAGACTAGAGTCAATCCTCCATAGTCAGTGGACCAATATCCTCATCTGGAACATCATCTGGTATATGTGCTTCCTCCGGAGGCGTAGTGAGGCGGGGAATCGACACCTGTAAGTACCATGGGAGGTACCTCTCATCGCACTCCCCCAAATGTCTGGTCTGTCTAGCAGATCTGATCAAAAGCGTGACCGGGCTCTGGTAGTACAACCATCTCTCCACAATAACCCTAGAAGATGGACGTGACGCACCAACGGGAAGGGGCTCAGTAGGAATGGTCTGGCGGTATCCAAACTGCCATAAAACCCTGTCCGTCATGTAAGGCACAATGATATCATCCCATAGCAGATGACCTCTGAAAAGCGCTATGGAATGAAATCGCAAGTGCTGCCTGTGGTCTTCCCATGACCTTGATCCATACGACGTCTGTGGGTCGTAAGGCATCCAGCTGACCCCGAAAATGACTAAGCTTCACATCGTCATTCTTTCTGTTTCTCCACCTACAACAACGTGGACGCTCAGAAGAACCCACGTCTCTGCGATCGCCTATGGTGGGAAAATACTCGAAAATCCAACACTGAAATAATAATATGAATAAATAAATAATTAATACTAGAGCAAAATGATTAATTATTGGTAAAAAAAAACAAAATGATTAATTATTACCTGTCTTGTCTTCCAGAAACAAACATCATTCAGCTGCTCGTATAAAATGGCCAAAGCAGCTGGACCCCACGCCCACTGGCCACACTCCTTAAGTGACTAAACCAGTAGGACCCACTTGACGGGCACATATGTATGACTCTTGTCGGCAAAGATGGTGTAGCCCAACAAGAGCAACATATAGCACCATGCAGTGATCAAAATAGCCCAGCTCCATGTTACCTCTATAGGCCTCCTCCAAAAAGCTGAACCTGAAATACGGTCCTCTGTTGAAACGACACTCTCCCAAGCAATCATCGTGTTGTATACCCAGCAACTGAAACCTGACATAAACAGCCATCTCATCAGTAAATCCATCGCTAGGCTACCTAAATGTGTCGGTCAGCGAAAAATGGAGCAAGTTGGACACGTCGTCCAACGTGACAGTCATCTCTCTGAAAGGAAGGTGAAATGAGCTGGTCTCTAAATACCACCTCTCTACAAATGCCGAGTTCAGCTCGTGATTGATGACCTGCAAAGGCGTCGAATCAAGCTCCAACAAACGAGCCAGTACTAACCATCTCTCCACATGTGGGTGGTGTGCAGGTCGAAAATATTTTCTGACCATGGGCTGCATCCTTAATTTTACCACGGTCCTGTATAAAATTAAATTATATAAATTAAAACATTTTAAACGACACTAAAAAAAATTAAATTAATTATTAAAACTATTACCTCTCCCATACGAAGCCTCGACACCACATGGGTAGGAAGCCGATGCAACAAAACTTGGTCTCTAGGACCCTGCTCCATAGCCTCATCATACTACTCCTGCTGCGGAAAAAATTCCGGAAACACTTTGTTTGAGGATGGTTCCGAAAAACTGTTTCTCTGAACTTTCCAGAAACACCTCAAAGGACTTATTTCCGGAATTATCCTCAAACGAGGTGTTTTCGGAAAAATTGCAAAAAAAAACTTCCGGAAATACGTAAAAATAAGGTATTTCTGGAAAGATAAAAAAAGAAACTTATTGAGAATTTCGGAATTATGTGAAAATGAGATGATGATTTTGGTTTTTTATTGTTAGTAATGGTATTTTGGTCGGATTACGCAAAATGGGGGTATAAGGGAGGAGAGGGAGGTAAAAAATAAGCCGATAGACAATGTGAACACATAAAGAGGACCATGAGTCATGGATAGACAATGGCAGACATACCATGCATTGTGGGGACTGAGGACATAACTGATAAGTGATAAGCCGATAATTTTTGAAAAAGAAAATGAAAAGAAATCTAAAATAAAAAAAGAAGAAAAGAAACCCATAAATCATGAAGATGATCCACGAGTGAGTGTGTGTGTGTGTGTTCATTGTTGTGTGGCAAACATTTACATTGCACGTATTATTATCACAAACACTTTGTTACTTACCAGCAGGCAATCATTTACGTTCTCTTTCTCATTTCTTCTAGATATCATGATTTTTATTTTTAGTTTTTTTGATACTGGTGGGTGGAAGAAAGACTATTTTCAAAAATCTGTTTTCCCCAATTTTCTACTTTAACAAAAAAGGAAATGGGGAATACGGCTGTTGAAGATGCACTCGTGTTCTGTACTCTATAATATTAGGAAAATGCTGTTCATAGTGAAAATAATTTTATGAAACTGACCCACGAATGAGGTGCGATTGGGTTATGCAGGCCATGTGTTCACTTTTTTTATGCTACTAATATGTATTATTTTTCAGGCACTGATTTATTGACACGTGTTTTGTGGGTGTTTTTAGCAAAAAAATTTTGCTAACAATAGCAGACTCATTATATTATTGCTCATGTTTCCTCGAGTGTGTGATGCTTATATGTTTTTTTGGTAATTTTTAGGAGTAAGACCCTAAGAATTGGATCCAAGCCCATTCTCTAACAATTGGATCCAAGCCTTTTAAAAAAATAAAAAAAGTTGGATCCAAACCTATACAAGTTCTTAATTTCTTTTGGAACCAAACATTTCCAGTTTACAAGAGAGACATAATGGGAATTTGGGACTTTGCTTCTGTTATAGTATGTTACCCTAGGTGCTGCTAGGGTTTTGGTTGCAACGGCACTGCTAGGGTTTCCTGCTAAGGCTGACGGCGCGGTTCCGGTGAAGCTCCTCCTCTCTCATGAGACTCGCGATGAAGATCTCCGTTGGTCTTGCTCTGTGTTTTCGTCGATCCACCTGCTCCTTCACCACTCTTTCTGCAACTCGATCTCCATCCTCTCGCCCCTCTCCACGCCCTCCTGATTTGTCTTTGAGCTCCACCTATGACTCACTACCCTCTTGCCCTCCCCCTGAACCACTGAATCCTCCTGATCCCCATGTTCTACTTCCCTAAAAAATTTCCTTTCTGTTCCCTGCTCCACCCTGTTACAGCTCGCGACCCACTCTCACAGGTACATCATTCTCGCCTCCATCACTTCTCTGCCTCTCACGTAAGCCTTTGTTGTCAGTCCATCCCACCCTTCAAACAGTTCCTACCTGTTATGGTAATAGTGAAAGGCCTCAACAATATTTACACCCCCTGCGATGCCCAATAACAAACCGGCCCATAGCCAGAAAATGTAGCCCGATCGACCAACGGCTCAGATAACTCGGCGAGATCTGAAGGCTCAAGATCGTCAGAACATACATCACACAAACTCTATAAATACCACCTTCAATACTCATAAATGTAAGTAATTTTTCTCCAACCACCACATATTTACTCAAACACTGACTTGAGCTTCAGAGTGTTATTGTAGGTACCACACCGCCACGTCAAGATCGAACAAAGACTACCATCTCAAGATCGAACAAAGACCACTATCCCAAAATCAAACAAGGCCGTTACTTTAAGATCGCCACATTATCAAGGATAAAACACCTACTAACTATTTTGATCTTATTACAAAGCTCGTAAGTACAGTACAGAACATTGGCGACCACAGTGGGAGGTCCAAACACTCTAATTCCTCTCTCATTTCCTTGATACTCAATGGCACCTAAACTCCGTTCAAAACCGGCCAGTTTTGTTGTCGGACCCATTTTGGAACCGGTCGTACCCGGGCTTCAGCCTCAACAAACTCCTGAAGGCCATGTTCAAAGCTTGACCAATTCCACCCAAGCACGTCTTCAATGCCCCAATCCGAACCTTGCCCAAGTACAAGTGAGCCCCCGCGGGACCGATTTACCACCTCCCACTCCGTTACTTCCGGCCCTAACCGATGCTGTTCAACAGCTCGTCCAATTGCTGGCCAGACAGGAGGTAGTAAACCAAGAAAGAAGCACCCGCTTCACTGGCCTCAAGGCTGAGGCAGCAAGGCTCTAGGCACGAGATATTTCGGACCAGGAATCACCAGAATCGAACTCCCTTTTAAGAAGAAATCCGATTCTAAAGAGACATCGATCTCCACCAAGGAGAAGACTCTATCATCGGTCCCCCCCTCGCCGTCACCGAGGGAATGGTTTCCGTTCTCCTCCGGCTCGACAATTAGACGATCTCGAAGATCCACATAATTATCCTCGCCATCACCGAGGGAATGGTTCCCGTTCTCCTCCGGCTCGACAGTATAACGATCTGGAAGATCCAGCAAATTATCACCGCCCTGATTCATTTTTGGCTTCTACGTCACCACATCGACAGTCAAGAAGCCGGGAAAACGGCTATCCCGATCATCATCACCTGACTCAGGCTCAACCACGACCATGGCTAACCAAGCGCAAAGGCCCGTTCACAACGAGCATCGACAACTACAGAGTTCCGAGGTATCTTGAAAAACCTTCTGGAGGTCTGAAAATATACGATGGAACCGGCGACCCTGATTGGCACCTCGACCAATTCGACACAAGCATGCAATACAGAAATGTACCAATGGAGATGAAATGTCGAATCTTTCCATTAACGCTCGACAAAGTGGCATCAGAATGGTTCATGACTTTAAGATCAAACACTATCTCCTCTTGGGACCAATTAGCAAAACTCTTTCCAATACACTTTGCCCATTCCAAAAGTAAACCCAAAAGCAAAAACGTATTAATGTCCGTAGTACAGAGGGAGAACGAGCCCCTCAGAGAATACGTAGAAAGATTCAACTCTGAAGCTCTCCAAGTTCGAGAACTGGACGACGCTTTCTGAATTTTCTTCAAGGCGCAGGGCCTACTTCCTAGAAGTCTTTTCAAAAAAACATATCAACACTTGGGAACCAAGCACCCTGCAAGAGTTCCTCCAGCTATCCCAGTGTTTTATCAACGAAGAGGAGAATGCCAAGATCAGGAAAATGTCATCACAACCTGAACCATCAAGACCTCGCTAGGAAAAAGACAACAGAGGAAACGATAACCGAGGAAACAGGGATCCCCGACCTCCTCGGAATCGTCACCAGGTCTACACAGAACTCAACGTCTCCAACGCCCAATTGTTGGGGGAATGTTGGAACGTCGAGTTCAGAGACGTCAGAACACCCAAACCTCTGCCTCACCGACCTGGGCAAAAGATTAACAAATACTGCAGACACCACAGAAGCAATGGTCATGACACGAACCACTGCAATGCTTTAAAGGACGACATTGAAGACTTGATCAAACGAGGAAAATTGTCCGGTTATGTCAAAAAGCCCGGAGCACCCACCGGCGAGGTTAAAGAAGAGCGAGAAGATGAGGTGCAAAGAAAAATGAGTAAGCAGAAAGCCAATTCCGATGATGAAGAGCAAGATTATAGAAGGTGGAAAGCTCACTCAGTCATAATGATGATCGCAGGAGGATTTGAGCATGAAGGATCCGGAAAATCAATGAAACGAATGTGGAAAGACTTATTGAACGTAGCTTCAACATCGGCACCCCCATCCACTTCACATCGACCTCCATTATCTTTCGATGACGAAGATCTTATGGACGGGAAACCCAACAAACACGTCCCCCTCATATTCTCGGCGATCATAGCCAACAAAGAAGTAAGGAGAATCTTGGTAGACCAAAGGAGCTCGTCTGACATCCTTTTTGTCGATCTTATCAACAAAATGGGGATCGACAGGGAAGATCTCACTCCATACAGAGGAATGGCCCTATCCGGATTCAACGGGTCCCGGACCAAACCACTCGGCCATTTGGAACTCATGGTCTCCTATAGAACCGAGCCAATGGTGAGAACTATCAAGACAAAATTCCCGATCCTACCTTGCGAGTCCATCTACAATGCTATCATTGGAAGATCGACCTTGGGCAGGGTCGGAGCAGTGACGTCTACCACGCACTTAAAAATGAAATTCCACTCTCTCTGCAATAAAGTAATCACATTAAACTCCGATCTGGAATCTGCTTCCAGATGCTTCTTCCTATGATCCAAAACAGAGCAAAAAACGTTAGAACAAGAAGGGGTTCCCCCTCCAGAAATCTCTACCGAAGTTAACGCAACAGACTTGGATGTTTGGTACGATCCAGAAAATACTGAGGATGAAGACGACAACGGGCTTACAAAAGAGCTCAAACGAAAAATGATAAGACCTCAACCTGATGGGGAATTCATCGAAATACAACTCAGCGAAGACCCCCGCAGAACAATTAAAATCGGGGTAAATCTACCAGAAGAGGTTAAGATCGACTTAACCCAATGTCTTAAAGACTACGCGGACATCTTCGCCTGGTCGACAGAGGACATGCCCGGGATTCCACCGGAGGTCGCCTGCCACCGGCTCTCGATCAACCCAAGAGCCAAGTGGGTCTCCCAAAGGAAGCGAACCCAAAGCAGTGAGAAAGCCATCGCTGCTTCAAGAGCGGTTGACGATATCATCAAGGCGAACTTCATTTCTGAGGTCAAATATACGACTTGGCTATCGAACCCGGTACTGGTAAAGAAGAGCAGCGGGAAATGGCGCATGTGCGTAGACTACACCGATCTCAATAAAACTTGCCCAAAAGATGCTTTTCCTGTCCCCAACAACGATCGACTCGTCGACAACGCTTCAGGTTTTCGTTTGTTATCTTTTATGGACGCATATTCCGGATATAATCAAATCGCCATGTTCCCACCTGATCAAGAGAAAACTGCTTTCATGACCGATCAAGGTAACTTCGCTTACCGAGTCATGCCTTTTGGGTTAAAAAACGCCGGAGTCACCTACCAGAGGATGATGAACAAAGTGTTTTGAAAACAAATCGGTAAGAGTGTCGAGGTATATCTCGACGATATGATCGTCAAAAGTAAGGACGACAACAAACATATAAGCGACCTTAAAGAGATATTCTCCGAGGTCCGGAAGAATTCTATAAGGTTAAACCCAGATAAGTGCACGTTCGGAGTTCGAGCTGGAAAATTCTTGGGTTTTTACCTAACAGAAAAGGGGATCGAAGTTAATCCTGATAAATGTCGCTCATAACTGAAATACGAACCCCAACGTCGAAAAAAGAGGTCCAAAAACTTAACGGCATGATCGCCGCCTTATCTCGGTTTATATCAAATTCAGCATTCAAGTCTCTCCCCCTTTTCAAAATGCTTAAGAAAGAAAAGAAAGACTTCGAATGGACCTCCGAACAAGATGAGGCCTTAAACCAGCTCAAAAAGGCCATTTCCAAACCTCCGATCTTGACCAAACCATACGAAGGTGAAACCCTCTTTCTATATCTAGCAATCTCAGAAGAAGCCATAGGATCCGTTCTTGTGCGTGAGTTAAAAACCGGACAGAGACCAATCTACTTCGCGAGTAAAGCCCTCCACGGATCAGAAAGTCGCTATCAGAAGATCGAGAAGATCGCTCTGGCTCTCATCATCGCAGCTCGACGCTTTCGACCTTACTTCGTTGCTCACCAGATAGTCGTTCGGACTAACTACCCCATCAGACAAATTCTCCACAGACCCGACCTTGCAGGGAGAATGATCAAGTGGGCAGTAGAACTATCGGAATTCAGAATAAAATACGAAGCTGGAACAGTTCTGAAAGCACAGGTCCTGGCAGACTTCGTAGCAAAAATGACACCAGCAAACATCGAAACAGATACTTGGATCCTGCACGTCGACGGATCTTCCAACCCTAAGGGAAGTGGTGCTGGTATCATGTTAGAAAGCCCGAGCGGCATCATCATTGAAGTTTCTCTGACTTTCAGCTTCCCAACCTCAAACAACCAGGCAGAATAAAAGGCTTGCATCGCTGGCTTACGCTTAGCAATGGAATTCCGAGTACCTGGGATAACGCTGCACACCGACTCTCTATTGGTAGTTTCCCAAATCAGCAAACAATACGTACCTATTCCGGGTACGGGCTTTGTTAGCTCAGTTTGAAGCAAATGAGGTAAAACACGTACCAAGAGCGGAAAACCAGCGGGCTGACGTCCTCGCCAAACTCGCAAGCACCAAGGCTCCTGGGAATCAGAGAACGATCATCCAAGAAATGCTCCATAAACCCAGTGTGTCCCTCGACCCTGATCTTACCTCGACCATCTACGTCATAGAAGAAACTCACAATTGGATCACTCTGATCTTAGAGTACATCGTTGCAGGAACAGAGCCCCCAGACGCAAACGACGCAAAAATCATCCGAAGAAGAGCCTCTGCCTTTTCGGTCATTAATGGAACGCTATAAAAAAGAAGTCTCTCCTCCCCATTGTTAAAATGCATTGAAGGGGAGGAAGCAGCCTAAATCCTAACAGAAATTCATGAAGGAATCTGCGGTTAGCATATGGGAGCTCGTTCTTTGGCTCGGAAGGCTCTCCGCGCCGGATACTACTGTTTCAAAGGGACCAGGTCATCTAGGATCCAAATATCCTCAAAACGATCATTGGCCATAGTTGCCAATACCCCTATAGGGCGAGTTAAATTTGGGGCGAGTCCTGGTAAACTGCTCTATAGGCCGACGCTTATAAACCACCTCGAGCCCCTCAGGTGCGACACGATCTCTAAAAACGACGTATATGACTTGCAGAATTAAAAAAGCATTCATAAAGATCGTAAATGAGACCCAAAAATCAAGATCGATTAAATGTATTTTCAATTACAAAGCACCACGGATGGGTCGAACCTTCAAAATTCCAAAATTACATAAAAGAAGTTCTAAGTCTATACATAACTTGATCGGAAAAGCATACACCCAGAACTTCTGCAAAAATGCTGGAACCCGATTAAACGCCTGAGGTCGGAAAGACGACGATCTTCTCCTCCATCACAGGGTCGACTTTGACAATACGCCTCCCATCAACCTCATGATCGGCATCGACAATCATCGGGTCTAGCGGAAGAGAAGGATGAAGTAAAGAACCTGCAAAAGGGCACCTCGAAAACCTTCTTTTGTACATCTCAAGTGCCGCCTGGCAGCCTCCTTTGCCTCCCTCTTACTTTGTTGGAGGGCAGCCTGAAGATCGGCAATATGAGCTTCTGGGTCGGTACTAGATTCCGCCTTCACCTCCAAGCTTTTCTTCAAGCTTTCCTCAAGCTCGACTATTCGTTCTTCCAAGACCCCTGCCTTTCTCTTTACCTCGGCCTCATACTCCTCTAGGACCCTGAGCTGACCCTCAAGCTGCTTAACACGAGCTTCGGCAGTCTCTGCACGGTTTAGGGCAGCCACCTTCAATGCTGTAAGGATCTCTGCGCTTTCCTTCAGAGCCCGAAGCTCGGACTTGGCTTGACCCAGCTCAGTGGTCATTGCAGTCAATTCCTCCAAGACTTTAAAACGATTGGTCTTCTCGGTCTCCAGCAACTCTACAAACGTGTCAAAAAAGATATCAAAACAAAGAGGAAAGTCATAAATAAATCAACAAAACAAAAGCAAAAACAAAAACCCACCTTCAGCTCGCTGCTCATACTTCGTTTTTGCGATTTTGTGAACCTCGGCAAAATTTAGGAAGATCTGGGCCGACGCTGCAATGGGATCCTCCCGCCACTGCTCGTAATTTTGTTCTAAAAATTTCTCATCCAGGGGAACGACCTTGCATTTATGCTTGGACCTCTTCCCAGTCTTTGTTCTTTTGGCCGACCCAGACTCCTCCTCGACACCAGCTCGCCCCCTTTTTGCAGAGGTCTCCACATCGATCCTCTTCCCCTTCTCAGCCTAGGCACGTGCCAGGTCCTTCTGAGTAACGATGGTCATCGGTTCGGCGGCGATGAAGACCTCTTTAGCCTCGACAACAGGTCTAGGTTGAGAAGGTATTTGCAGCGGTACCCCTGCTTGCTCGACACCAGCCGATTGCATCGCCAGCTTCTTCAAAAATGCGAGCTTCTTAGGCGCCATCGTGTCTGAAAAACAAGAAAAATACGAGTTATGTAACTTGAAGACAATTCGAATACACCAAAATCCACACCAGAAAGACGATCTACCTAAAACCCTTTGCACCCGCGATCGCTTCCCAGCCTGGACTAAACGATCCATAGGGATACCCCAGTATTTATGTTTTGAGAACGGGACCCTCTGGGAAATAAAGATCAGAATCGCCTTCGTGAGACGATCTTCCGCGCTCAACCGATCCTCACTGACGGAGTAGGAATGTGAAGACCGATTAAAATGACCATTACTCCAGCCAATAGGGAACTTGGTGGACACCAAGGTCCGACCATCATCTCCGAACTTCCCTACACAGTCTATGACCTTATCATTAACCGGTTCGACCCAATAAAAAAGCTGCTTCCAGCTTCCCCTCAGTGAGTCCGCGTAAGCTTTGAAGATCTTTGCTCCTCGCCTCGAGCGAAAACTGACATGCTCACGGCCGGACTTGTCCTCCCCACTATTCCGATTAAGCTCGAACAAATGGAAGAAAAGTGGGGACGACACCGGTCTCTCCAGGTGAATACACATCAACTCAAAGGCTCGGAGGAAAGCCCATGCGTTTGGATGTAATTGGGAGGGTGCTACGTCCAGCTCCGCCAGAACTGTCTGTTCGAGAGAAGAAAAAGGAGGCTGGATGTTCATATGATTTATCGTCACGTGGTACATTGTAAATTTAAGATCTCCTGCCCAGGATGCCATGTGCTCTTCATCTTTCATGCCTTCGACCCTCCAAATATTCCTCTCAGAGCGCCCAGCAATTTTTCGACCTACCGACTCTAGGTTATCACCCGAACGGTACTGCGATTCGAACTCCAAAACCTTCGCGGAAACCCAATCGTAAGGACGAACCTCCCGCACTGGCACGTCATGGGCCCCAGGACCGGTACTGGAATAACCATCGACTGAAACATCAGAAGCACGACTCGTGCCTGGTTGATCCATGCCATCTGCATCGACCTGATCATAGTCATCTCCAAGGCACTGATCCAACTGCTCGAAGGGAAGCTCGGTAAGGAAAGCTCGGTACATCTCAAGCCAAGATCGCCCCTCAAAAAAAAGAAAGCTCGGTGCGTCCTATGATCGACAACGTGAGGTGACACCAACTCATCAAGCCAAGATCGCCCCTCAAGCGACCAGGCTCAGGGGCCACTGTTATGGTAATAGTGAAAGGCCTCAACAATATTTACACCCCCCTGCGAGGCCTAATAACAAACCGGCCCATAGCCAGAAAATCTAGCCCGATCGACCAACGGCTCAGATAACTCGGCGAGATCTGACGGCTCAAGATCGTCAGAACATACATCACACAAACTCTATAAATACCACCTTCAATACTCATAAATGTAAGTAATTTTTCTCCAACCACCACATATTTACTCAAACACTGACTTGAGCTTCGGAGTGTTATCGCAGGTACAACACCGCCACGTCAAGATCGAACAAAGACTACCATCACAAGATCGAATAAAGACTACCATCTCAAGATCGAACAAAGACCACTATCCCAAAATCGAACAAGGCCGTTACTTTAAGATCGCCACATTATCAAGGATAAAACACTTACTAACTACTTCGATCTTATTATAAAGCTCGTAAGTACAGTACAGAACACCACCCTATCCTCTCTGGGCATCAGTCTTAGATCTCAAGATCCCGTGGCCAGTTGGCCTTCAAATACGGGAAAAGTCTGGACTTTCCGTCTCCGCGCTACACCAACTTCGTGGCTTTTTTGCTTCTTCTCTGTGGTGCCTCTATTCTTGCTCAGTGCTTGGTTGTAGCATTTGGCTTGGACAAGCTTCTGGTTTATGTTCGTGCGGTTGATTCGGTGAAGGCGCTTGCTGGGATAGTGCTTGTTGGCTATTTTTAGGGTGTTTTATGTTATGCTTATGCTTTTAATTTTAGTTCAGTAATTTCTAGATGTTCTAGGGTCGTTATGTTAGTTAGTTCCATAGGATATTAGTTGGTTTAGGTGCTAATAATAATAATAATAATAATAATAATAATAATAATACATTTGTAATGATTATCAATCTTTCCCTGTCCTCAAGGCCCCCCCCCCCCCGGTTGTAAATTAGTATTGTGAATGATCTAATGATTCAACAACACACAAATAAATTTCAAATTCTGTTAATATTTGCGTATGATGATATGATCTATTTAGTGATCGACATGCACTTTAACCTCGATCAACTAATGGAATTCTAAAATTGAGAAAAACATAAATTAACATTTTTTATTTCAGTGGAAGTATCTAAGAAATAAACTCTCAAAGTAGAAAACATTTCCCACGGAGAGTTTTTCCTGGGGAGAGTAAGCATCACATATATGTCCTATGTCCAAAATAATACTAAAATATTTTTCATGCTTTTTTTCACAAGAAAATATTAGTAATTAGTTAGAAGATGGGAAAAATTTTAGCTTCCAGAATTTTAACTCTCCCCTCTTCATCAAATTCCTTAGCTTTTTTTTCTTCTCAAAGTCGCATTGATTCAATAACTAAAGCGATCAAATTGCTTAGCTTGAAACCAAATTATAATCAAAATTTTCAATTTTAATTGGGATAATATTTTTTATACCCCCACCATTACCTCTTATACCTCCACACCCCTAGTGAAATACCTATTTTACCCTTTACACTATCAAAAACCCTCAAACACAAAATACTTCCTCAAAATACATCTCTGAAAGCAAAGAGTAAGCCCGAAACTTCCCCTACAACGGATTTACCTAAATCCGACAAAACGGATTTATGTAAATCCGTTTGAGTCAAATTCTTGTACCGGATTTATGTTAAATCCGTTTGAGTTTTCAAAATGTACAACTGATTTATCTTTCTTTTGATAAATCCGATTAGGTTTAACAACGGATTTATCTCTCATTGATAACTCCATTTTCTATCAACACTGGATTTATGTTTTTGGTGATAAGTCCGTACGGATTCATGTTATATCCGTTTTCACTTTCAGCCCTCAAGGATTTATCTTTATTTTTGATAAATCTGTTTTTGTGTTTTTTTAAAAATGCTATTAATTATTAATTATTTGTTACTAACCTCTGTTATTTCATTTCAGTGGCGCCAACTAGAGGTAAAGATGAAAACATCCTAGGTAGATTGTTTAGCAGGATCTCACGCACGTAGCAATGTGGTGAGAGTTCACGGTCAGCTGACCATGACCTAACTGATTTGAGAGAAGCAAGTCACAATTCTAACCGGCGGAGACGCGTGGCAGAAAACGGGGAGGTCACCAAAGAGTTGGGGACCGTGCTCATCTGGACATGGAGGAGGAGCAGCATCATCAGGACATGGAGGAGGAGTAGTATCATTAGGACTACGAGGCTCGTTATCCTGCTGAGGCAGCAGGGTCTGATGATGATGAGGAGGAGGAGCAGCAGCCTGATCAGGACCAGCCGTATGTTGGACCTATCGACAGTTCATTGCTTACAGGATTTTATGCTCACGTAGCATAAAAAATCCATAGAACAAATATTTATACAATTGTTTATATAAATGTAGTATTTATATAATTGTTTATTTTGAACTATATTTATCATAACTTATTGTGGATTATATTTATATACTTTTTGTTTGTTTTGAAATATATTTATGATTATCATAACTTATTGTGGATTATATCTTTAATTATGGTTGTTTTTTTTTTCACCGAAAGAACTTGAACTTTTATTGATAGTAACGACATACATAGTCACGACTTAAATAGAACAACAAAAAAGACAAACATAACAACAACAACAGCAACATCTACGGAGGGCTATAAATCTAATGTGACAGTCCCTGACTTAAAAGGAAACTAATCTCGTTAACACCCTAGATCGTCTGGCTCTGAAGCCCCGATACTCCAAAATAGCCTAAGTATCGGTGTCGGACACGTATCGGACACCGATACGGCTCCGATACGTCTGGATACGTCTGGATACGTACCCATAAAGTATCGGTGAATTAATATTTATTTTTTAAACAAAAAAATTCCGGATACGTTTCGGATACGTTCCGGATACGTTCCGGATACGTTCCGGATACGTTTTCGATACTTCAATATAAAAAAATATATTTAATAATAAATATTATTAAAATATTACATTGTGTGAGCATAATAGCTCTCTCTTTTCACGCTTGTAATAAAATATTATTAAATATTATTATGTAATAAAATATTATTAAAATATTATTAAATATTATTAAAATATTACATTATGTAATAAAATATTACATATTGTTTAGTAGTGACTTATAATGTTTTTTTTTGTTATACTCTAACTTGGGCACTAAATTGTATATTTTTTGTGACATGATCTTTGGAGAAAGAATATATTTTGAATAGGTGGGGGGAAAATGTAACTATGCGCACACTAATTTTGATCACAAATATCTTTTTTGTAAGAGTGATCATATCTATTGAATATTTTGAGAAATTGTCGGTTAGTAAAGTGACTATCTTTAGTTATGTTTTATTATTTTTAATTTTAATTTAATTTTTATTTGAAGTATCCCAGCCGTATCGTATCTTGATTTTCAAATTTTTCCCGTATCCACGTATCCGTATCGTGTCGTATCCCGTATCGTATCTCGTATCGGGGCTTCAGAGTCGTCTGGACATACAACTCAATAGGACTTAGCATCTGGAATTCCTCATGGATCTCTTGCATTTACCGAACGTCGTCGTCGTTCTTAACATCCATCCACTACAAAAAGTGCCTTATTAGAGACGGAACCAAAATCCGTCGCTAATGTTTAAGTAGCGAGGGATTTTAGCGAGGGAACCAAAATCCGTCGCTAATAATGACGATGGCGCGCTTTTTTTAACAAAAAATTTAAATTCCGTCGCTAAAATTAAAATCCGTCGCAAAAAATCCGTCGCTAATGCGAACGTGACCGTTGTGCAGACCTTGGAATGCGTAAAATTCTGTATCCGTCGCTAATTTGAATTTCCATCGCAAAAATTCCGTCGCTAATTCCTTGGAAATTGCACCATTTTAAATTCCGTCGCTAAATTTAAAATCCGTCGCAAAAAATCCGTCGCTAATTCCTTGGAAATTGCGCATTTTCAAATCCGTCGCTAAATTTCCGTCGCTAATTCTAATTTTTTTTATTAAACCAAATCCTCCTCTTCTTCTCTCCTCTTCTTTTCTTTTCTCACACTTCACTCTCTTTCTCCCTTACTCTCCTCTCTCTCTCTACCCAAACCCACCCTACACCACCACACCACCACCACCACCACCACCACATCATAGCTCCTCTCATCGTCACACTTCTCTCTCTCTCTCTCTCTCTCTACACACAAACCCTCTTCCCATATTTCACCTCCACCACCACCACCACTACCACCACAAAATTAACTTCCACCCTCACTCCTCTCTCTATACCCCTCTCACTCTCTCTAACCGTCTCTCTCTCTCTCTTTCTCTCTCTCTCTCTCTCTATACACAAACTCCTTCCCATATTTCACCACCACCACCACCACTACCACCACAAAATTAACTTCCACCCTCACTCCTCTCTCTAACCATACCCCTCTCTCTCTCCCCCTCTCTCTGTAACCGTTTCTCTCTCTCTACAAAAACTCCTTCCCATATTTCACCACCACCACCACCACCACCATATTTCACAATAATTTTATAACAATATTATAACAATAATTTTATAATATACCGAATATTAATAATATTATAATAATTATTATAACAATAATTTTATAATATACTTTAATGAAATGGAAATAAAAATTCACAGGAGTAAAATGGAAATAAAAAAACTGGTGGGAGTATAAGAGCTAAAGGTGGGGGTATAAAAAATACTATCCATCCTTTTAATTGTATGTATGCATGGGCCTATAGAAAACTTGCACATTGCGACTGGCAAAGATCCGCATGCGTTGGGTAGTATATTGTAAAGGGAATTATTGAACTCACCACAATTTTAGTAGTATACACCCCCTATCAGCATTTTCCCAAAATGCTCCTATTTGTAACGGACGTTATCAACTCAGGTTGTAGTTGATTTTTTGAAAGTTTATTTTTGGCCAATTTATAATCTCTGTAAATTGATTCATAAACAAAGATTAGTTTGCCTTCCGTAAATATATGAAAGAATTCTGATTAGTATTAGTAAATTTACTTATAGATGCCTATAGTTTAATTTCCTTCTGTAAATATATTTACGGAGATAATAAATATCTCTAAAAAATAGTATTCGCCAACACCACCTATTGTGCCAGTTTAATCTGTAAATGAATAGCAGTTAGTAAATGAATGGATGAAATCCCACCTACACGTTAAATGGACGAGATCACACCAACATTTTGAATGGTTGAGATTGCACCAACTCTTATACAGTGGCGGACCCAGGACCCCGGGGTCAGGGGTGTCAAATTTTTTAAGGCCAGTGTCAAATGGGGGCAAAACTTGGTCTACTAGTATAATTTAAAATTTTCAGGAGGGTCAAAATTAAAATTTCAAGAGATTTGGGCTATTTATATAGAGTGGTAAGTGCAAAAAAAAAAATCCAGGGGGTTGATGTAAGCCAAGTCCGCCACTGCTCTTATATAAATATAAGTCATCTCAAACACCACAACTCAGGGTTCATTCACCTTACTTCCTCGACTCACTCACTCACCTTCGTTATAAACATGAGTTTCATACTTGTTGTGTCTTACAATGGTCAAATTACAACAACTAATAAATGGATTGCATTCAAATGTGAGTTTCCTGAAATTTATTAGGTCAACAAAGGCATCGCACTTGATGCTTTAGGGCTTGTTTGGGAGTTCCGGGGAGGAGAAAGCTTAAAAAAAAAGAAGAATGAAAGACAAATGGAAGGAATGATCTACCATCAACTTTAATGGTGAGTTTATTTTTCTTCATAAAACCAAATCCCCCCAATTTGGAGGAACTCAAAAAATGTATAGGAAGAGGGTTTTGGAGGGCTTAGGAAAATTCTTCAAATCATTTATATCATTTAATAATAGTCTTAAAATTAAAAGTATATTAATCATAAACATGTTCTTATTATTGTCAACAAAACTACTCCACTCCCCCATAGCCATCCCCTCCAAACTCCCAAACAGACCCGTAGGGCATGTTTTAGAGGGGGTTTTAGGAGAGGAGGGGAGGACTTGGAAAGGTTAGTCTATATTTTAGGCTTAAAGGTCATTTTGGCCCCTGCAAAATACACATTAATCCATTTTGGCCCCTGCAAAATAAAAAACTTTAAATAAGCCCCTGCAAAATAGTTAGTTGTTCAGTTAAGCCCTCGCTGTTAGTGGTCCACTAACGCTGTTATTTTTAAAGGTATTTTGCAGGGGCCAAAATGGATTAATGTGTATTTTGCAGGGGCCAAAATGGATTAATGTGTATTTTGCAGGGGCCAAAATGAGGGTTAAAAATAACAGCGTTAGTGGACCACTAACAGCGAGGGCTTAACTGAACAACTAACTATTTTGTAGGGGCTTATTTAAAGTTTTTTATTTTGCGGGGGCCAAAATGGATTAATGTGTATTTTGCAGGGGCCAAAATGACCTTTAAGCCTATATTTTAATATATATTTGAGATTTTAAAAAAGTTAAAAAAATACATGATAAATAACAATATAATATTTTTAATCACAATTCATTTATATGCAGAGACATTTTATAGCTTCCTCAATTTATAATTGAGTATGTCCTCCCCTCTCAAAACCCCCTTCCAAACATACCCTTAGAGAAAAAAATTCATAATATTGTGATAATTTGATATACTAAAATGGGTGGTTGATATCCATTATTGATACCTTATTATATTTGTGGGATATTATTATTGTCCTGAATACAGAGCTCTCATATACTTGAAGATGACAACGACATGAAAATGTGATGTCCTCAAATATGCTTGCCTCATGCTTACCGATTTATACGAGAGTAATCTTATTTAACTAAATTGTTCCTAGTCTTCTTAACTGTGTTTTTTTATTTTTTTTTTCATATTAATATATATATATATAAACTTAATTAAATTCTAAAATTAATTTTAAAATTAATTTTGTTATTTCTAAAATAATTAAATAATTAATGATTAAAAATAATAATTTACGCTATATAGAAATATGGAAATAACTGTATATTTCTATAACCGTCGCGAACGTAACCGTAACCGTAATCGGTGTCGCACACCAACTCAACGGGCGACCCAAATTCCCCAAAGCTTTCAAGAAACCCAACAAGATGTGCCTCACAAGTTGGTGGCCGACGATTCCGCCTTGAACGCTGTTGTGCTGCTGGTATTTCTTCATCAGCCGGGGTAGGTGAAGGTGGTTGTTCGTATTGATTAAGCGACGAGGATGAATTATTTTGAGGAATTAGCACCAGCCTGCTCCTGAATTCTCCGAAGATATGCAACTGATTCGGGCGTACTAGAGTGGACACCAAACAGATTATAGAACATATTGTCGTCGTTGCTAGCCGAATAATGCGAAAATTACGACAGAAAATAAAAAACAAGTCAAACCTCATCCAAAAATTATAACAACACCACTAAAAATCTAATAAAATCGAGAGAAAATTATACAAAATAGTAAACGATGAAATTTGAGATTTTTCGGATTTAATAGCTGTGGTTTCGAGACAATCGGAGAAAATTTTCCGAAAACCGATTTTTAGTCTAGAACCCTAAAACTGAGTAGTGGTCTAACAATAAATGAAATTGATATAATTTTGTATTAACAATATTAACTTATTAAAAAAGAGTGCAGAGTGCATAGTGCAGCGTGCAGTTTCAACGGTCTAGATTTTGCCGACACTAATAAACGGTTAAGATCTTGCCGACACTAATAAACGATCAAGATCTTGTACGCTGCACTATGCACTATTCACTGGGGGCGACTTCTTGAAAGCTTTGTGGAATTTGGGTCACCCGTTGAGTTGGTGCCGCACGCCGATTACGGTTATGTTTGCGACATTCGCAACAGTTATGGAAATGTATATTTATTTCCATATTTCTATATAGCGTAAATTTTTTTTTTAATCATTAATTATCTAATTATTTTAGCAATAAAAAATTAATTTTTAAAATTAATTTTAGAATTTAATTAGGTATATATATATATATATATATATATTAATATAAAAGAAATTGAAAAATAAAAAAACACAGTTCAGAAGTCTCTCCCACAGGGGGCGACTTCTGCACTATAAAACCAAAAAAATTGCAAATTTGCAGTGTAGAAGTCGCTACCACAGGGGGCGACTTCTAGCCTGAACAAAAGTGTTCTACTTTGATAATTAATTTAAAAAGTGTTCTATTTTGGTAATTTTTTTTGGATCACAGTCGTTTTTTTGCCTACTAGTAGCGAGCTTGAGGGGCTTCCCCAGAATTGGTGGTTGAAGGTACATATGATAGATCTGCAAGTAAAGAGACCATGGTACAGTGTCCTACGGACATCCATGTTCTGTAGGGACGTCACCGATCGTGCAGACTCTACATTATTTCGCAAGATTCTTTAAACGTACAAAAACTACTGCAATAGCTGATATAGGAGGTGTGGTTGCTTCATGTTGCCACATTGGATCCATCTAGAGAACCAAAAGATCTCCTCAGATTTTTTTTTTGATAAGCAAATGTTAGTGGGGGTGGGGGAGTGTTCATGATCATTGTATGGAGACAAACACCCTTCGTGAAGTATAAGCTACTCCAAGGAAACACATTTTGTATTTACTCTCAGTTAGTTATTAGACTTATTGTATACTCTTCCTCATACTCTAAAATGTTGACCAACTTTTAAATAAAATATGTATTTACTCATATGACATTAATCTAATGATCTTATTTAAATTATGTTGTATTGAAAATAATTTACAAAATATACTTATATGGATGCAATTGATCATTTCACCTATCTTAGATCAGAATTCACTCATATGATGCAATTGATTTGGTAAACTAAATTTCACTTGAATATTTCTCTAATCATTTACTCATTTAGAATAATTTAATACTTAAATTTTTTTTTTCAGATAAGTTTAATAATTAACAACTTAATTTCATTATAAAATTAATGCAATCCTAAAAAGTTTGGTTTCTATGGAAATGTAATAAAATACAGTTTTAAAATTTGAAATATATTTTTAATTTACTAATTAATTAGTTAAATTTTATAATATTTGATTTAAAAAAATAATTTTAATAAATATTTATTTATTTATTTAAATTTATAAAAAGATGTAAACAAAAAAATTTAAAATTTTATAAAATGATCTAATAAATAAGGTGAACACTTCGATATACATGTATGATATCTCACGCATGACGCGAGTTAAAATATTGAAGTAGAATTCTATGATATCTTTGAGTTTTGTTGAGTATCAATATCTTGTAGGCAAAGTTAATTCAAAATTTAGATTTATATAAAATAATTATATATAAAAAATTGATATGTCATTAAATGATTAATTAGATGTTAGGTATCATACCGAATAAAACTCTAGATATCAAATTGTACACCGGGGAATGGACAACTTTTTTTGAACAATAACAGACAAGACTTATATCGGATTCTATTTTGTGCACAAAAAATATACAAAAACAGTGACAAGTTTATATTGGTTTATTTTGTTGTCAAAATTAATCAGCAATAATTTGTGTTAGAGACTAACAAGAGAAATAAAAGGAGATATAAGTTTTTTCCTCCATTCAACTAACTGCTTGCACATGCACACATCGTCATCACATTGTGGACGCTTCGTGGCAAGAAGGATAGCGTGAAATGTGCAGAAATGAGGTTCAAATTTGAATGGTAAATAAAGATGTTTCTTGCTGGCATAAAACAAATACGTAATCGCAATTCAACTGTTTCCCATTCCATCGCCTACTATAAATACAATAAACCAAGAAGAAAACACATTGTTATTAATTGTCACAACAGAACAATTTCAGAGGCGTCTTAATAAACGTCCATCTCTATATCTCTTTATTTGTTTCTTCTTCTCCTACATTTCCATTTCAATTTTCATTTGCGAAAATGAGAGAGTGCATTTCGATTCACATTGGTCAAGCCGGCATTCAAGTCGGAAACGCTTGTTGGGAGCTTTATTGCCTCGAGCATGGTATTCAGGTAATTAATCAATATGCTAATCTCAATAGATCCAATGATTTAATTGCTGTATTGTATTCGTATGATTCTACCTTAGTTTTCTGGATTGCTTTTGTTTTTTTTGTATGCATGGTTCAATCGTTCATATAATGCATATTATTGACCGATTACGACGTGGTGGATTCTATCTCTGGCATTGATGACATGATTACGAGCTTTGCATTTGGTTATGCATTGCTTGAATGTTTGGCAGATCTGCACATTCACTATTTTCAATGCAACGATTTGCATTTAGTTTTGTATTGCTCGAGTGACTTTTGTTGGAATATAAATATTAATCTGACGATAAATGGTATTTGTTATATATTTCAGGCTGATGGGCAGATGCCAAGTGACAAAACGGTTGGCGGAGGTGATGACGCTTTCAACACATTCTTCAGTGAAACTGGAGCCGGAAAGCATGTACCTCGTGCAGTTTTTGTAGATCTTGAGCCCACTGTCATTGATGAAGTAAGGACTGGTACATACCGCCAACTATTCCATCCTGAGCAGCTCATTAGCGGAAAGGAGGATGCTGCAAACAACTTCGCTCGTGGCCATTATACCAGTAAATTAATATGCTATGCTGCTATCTGCTTTCCTTTCAAAAATTACTCTATTGAATTGAATATCATGTTAATGATGGTGCTTTTTATTTAGTTGGAAAAGAAATTGTTGATCTTTGCTTGGACCGCATTAGAAAGCTTGCTGACAACTGCACCGGTCTACAAGGCTTTCTGGTTTTCAGTGCTGTTGGTGGGGGCACTGGCTCTGGTCTTGGTTCCCTTCTGCTGGAACGACTTTCTGTGGACTATGGAAAGAAATCCAAACTTGGTTTCACTGTTTATCCTTCTCCTCAGGTTTCAACCTCTGTTGTTGAGCCCTACAACAGTGTCCTCTCCACTCATTCTCTTTTGGAGCACACTGATGTTGCCGTCTTGCTTGACAATGAAGCCATATATGATATTTGTAGGCGCTCCCTTGACATTGAGCGACCCACCTACACTAACCTCAATCGTTTGGTTTCTCAGGTATGCATTATTATTATTATTATTAGTAACAATGTATTTTAACCTATATATGAGACACATACACGAGAACACCTGACATGTACATAGAAACCAATAATAATAATAATAATTTGAGAAAAGGAAGTAATTGAAGATAATGTCAGACATTGAACATATATACATTCGGTCTGAAGAAGTGTGTCGCTGGTGGTAGTGCTGCATAGATTTGAACATATATTAATTCATGTTTGGTATATTTAGGTGATATCATCACTAACTGCTTCCCTGAGGTTTGATGGTGCCTTGAATGTTGATGTTACTGAATTCCAGACTAACCTGGTACCATATCCTAGGATTCACTTCATGCTTTCATCTTATGCTCCTGTGATTTCAGCTGAGAAGGCATATCATGAGCAACTATCAGTAGCTGAAATCACAAACAGCGCATTTGAGCCATCCTCTATGATGGCTAAGTGTGATCCACGCCATGGAAAATACATGGCTTGTTGTCTTATGTACAGAGGTGATGTGGTGCCTAAAGATGTTAATGCAGCTGTGGCAACTATCAAGACCAAGCGCACTATTCAATTTGTTGATTGGTGTCCTACTGGATTCAAGTGTGGAATTAATTATCAGCCTCCTACTGTTGTTCCAGGGGGGGATCTTGCTAAGGTGCAAAGGGCTGTATGCATGATCTCTAACTCTACAAGTGTTGCTGAGGTTTTCTCAAGGATTGACCACAAATTTGACCTTATGTATGCCAAGAGGGCATTTGTGCACTGGTATGTTGGTGAGGGTATGGAAGAGGGTGAGTTCTCTGAGGCTCGTGAAGATCTTGCTGCCCTTGAGAAGGATTATGAGGAAGTAGGTGCAGAGGCTACTGAAGGTGAAGATGGTGAAGATGGAGATGAATATTGATTATAAGAAGCTTGCTTATAAAATGTAACAATTTGTTGCTTTTTCTTTCCCCCTCTTTTCCCTTAATGTGCTCATTCTGCTATCTGTTATGTTTGTACTTTCCATGATTGTTGCCCTGTTCCAGTACTAAATAACTTCAATGATAAACTTGGGTGAGGCCTAGGTTGCCTTTGGACAATTGTGGGTAACTTACCTCACCAATAAAAATATTCCACTTACTATGTCAAACATTAAATTTTGTTTTACAGTTTTTACATATATTTTTTGTTATTTACATATTTGCTCCACATTCAATTAATGGATTTTTATATTCCCAATCATGAAATTTAATGAGATTTTATAGTTCTCCATTTGATTTTCAAGTACAGTTGTTTGTTCATCTTCTCCACCAAATTTTTGGTCCGTGTCCTGTACTTCTTGTTATTGTTCAGAAAATTTTGACACCATAATTTATCCACAATTCAAGCTTGGTTATTCTATTCCACTATTAATACAATACTTCATTTAATTTAACTTTATTTTTGAAAACAACCATTTAAGCTTAATTTTAATAAAAGCACTTTAAACCTAAATATTATTTTCGGTCAAAAATTTTTTAAATATTATTTAATCTCGACTCACTTAAAATAACCTTTTAATCTAGGGTTAAAGGTATGTTTCGTCCCTGCAAATATCACAATAATCCAGTTTCGTCCCTGTAAAAAAAAAGTTTTAAAACAGCCCTTGCAATTACCAAACGCTTCTAGTTTCGTCCCTGCTGTTAACTTTCCATCCAAAAAACTAACAGTTGCCACGTCATCAACCCTTGCCAAAAAAAAAGTTTTAAAACAACCCTTGCAATTACCAAACGCTTCTAGTTTCGTCCCTGCTATTAACTATTCATCATCTTCAACCTCTTGATTGTCTTCTTCAAACCCAAATCCCATCAAATCTCCTTATTTCCTTACACAAAATCTCATTCTCACCACAAACACCAAATAATGACATTTTATATTGAGTCAATATATATATAACATTATAATGTTATAACAAAATTTTCATCTATCTATCACCATATATTTCCTTTTTGTTATGAACAATCACAACAGTCTTTCAACTAAATGAACCAAATCTCTTACTTCTATCTGATCTAATGCAAGCATATTGCAGATGCATTTATTAACTATATTGTGTTGACCTAAAAATCTCACATCAACAGCTGTCTCTCAACTAATCTAGTAGGGGAATTTACTGACCCCAGTATACGGAAAATTGAAAGTAGTAGGGTAGTACAGTAGGGAGAGAAGTGAAGCAAAACACAAGTTCCTTCTTCATCTCTCAACTGGTATTACAACAACATTTTGTTAGGAAGAAATGAACATTATCAAACTATCATTTATTAAATCTCAGTATGCAACTTTAGGTGCTTTCAAGTTTGCATCTTCATTTCTCTCATGACTCATTTTGCTCATTTTTCAGTAGAGGCTCTCTAGAAGCTTAGCTCACTATCTTCTTATCTAACTCATACTATTCTTCCATTTTACTCAATCGCTTTAAATCATCGAGGTCAATAAAATGCACCTAATACAAATCAAATTGCAACCAAACAAAGATATTTAATGTCACAAACATTATTACAGGTGTAATTCTTTTTTGTAGATAAAGATAAAAAGAATATATAGGCTCTTCAAGAATGGAAATAATTTACCTAAATTATGCCTAAACAACCACAATTCAAAACTATATCATATAAATTATGATATCCATGTAAAGAACTGCATGTTATTATTACTTTTTCTTTAATAAAAGAACTGCTATGACTACAAGATATAAACAACTATTTTCTAAAGTAATAAGTGAAATCATGAGTAAGAAAGGCTCATTCAAAAGTTCAAAGATCCAACAATAATTTTAAATCATTTTTACCTATGGAACCATAGGTAATGTCTATGTATACGTCAGCCTCCTTTGTAAATGACGGTACTTAAATTTTCTACCTATGGAGTCCAAGGCTTGTGTCTGAAAATTCTTTTGATAGTGTCTTTCAAAAGGCTAAAGTCATAGTTTTTTTGAGAGATAGATGGAGAAGTACTGTAGCGGGGTTTCTCTTTAGCTGGTGTGGCTCAAGTATGAAATACCTGAAAATTCTTTTGATAATATCTTTGTTGCTTTCATTATAATGTTATATATATATTGACTCAATATAAAATGTCATTATTTGGTGTTTGTGGTGAGAATGAGATTTTGTGTAAGGAAATAAGGAGATTTGATGGGATTTGGGTTTGAAGAAGACAATCAAGAGGTTGAAGATGATGAATAGTTAATAGCAGGGACGAAACTAGAAGCGTTTGGTAATTGCAAGGGTTGTTTTAAAACTTTTTTTTGGGCAAGGGTTGATGACGTGGCAACTGTTAGTTTTTTGGATGGAAAGTTAACAGCAGGGACGAAACTAGAAGCGTTTGGTAATTGCAAGGGCTGTTTTAAAACTTTTTTTTTTACAAGGACGAAACTGGATTATTGTGATATTTGCAGGGACGAAACATACCTTTAACCCTTTAATCTATATTCTTTTTTAGAAAACAACCATTTAATCTATATTTTTTTTTGAAAACAACCATTTAATCTTGACTCACTTATATATTATTTCTTTGAATTAAAAGTTCCATGGCAGTCAAACATGGCATGTGATGTCACTTAAGTGAGTTCCACGTCAGTCTTAAGTTTGACCAATTTTAGCGGGGGCAAGCATTTAGAAATTGGATTAGTAAGAGGACAGAAATCGCGGACAAATTATTTTAGGGGACCAAAAGTGCAACTAAGGAAAACAAAAACAAATGTGAACTAAAAGTAACAAATTGTATATTTACAGTAAAAACATAATAAAACAAATATTAAATTATATTAATAGAAAATTAAATTATATTAGCAAATAAAAATTTATGATGCAATTTCAGTAAAAATATTAAATCATAGTTCAATTGACCACAAATTAACTCTCTTTGTAGTTCATCATACCTAGAGAAAGACGAACCTTTGTAGTGAAATGAACTAACCATAGTTCAACTAATCACAATTTAATCCTCGATGTAGTGCATTCAATCCAGATGAAAACTTGAACCTTTGAAGGCCAATGAACCAACCATAGCTCAGCTAATCACAAATTAATTCTCTCTTTATTTTGTCTGATCCAAAAAGAAAGGTCGAACCTTTATAGTCCAATAATGAACTAATCACAGTTAAATCGATCTCAAGTTAGCCCTCATTCTAGTTCCTCTGATATAGATAAAATGTTGAACCTTTGTAGTCTAATAAACTAACCACAGTTCAAATGGTCTCAAGTTAACCATCAGCGTAGTTCACCTGATCTATATGAAAGGTTGATCATTTACACTCCCATAAACTAACCATAGTTCAATCAATCTCAAGTTAATCCTCATTATAGTTCGTTCGATTAGACAACAAAGATTGAACCTTTGTAGTCTAATGAACTAACCATAGTTCAACTGGTCTCAAGTTAACCATCCCCAAAGTTCATTTGATCCATATGAAATGTTGAATCTTTATCGATTCAGATGAAACTAACAATGTTCGACTAATCACACGTAAAGGGTCGCTCGTTGTAATTTAATTGTTTTAGAAGAAAAGTCGAACCTTTCTTGATTCAGAAGAAACTAGCAAAACTCGATTGATCGCATGTAAAGATTTGCTCGTTGTAGTTTAATCATTTCATATGAAAGAGTGAATTTTTGTTGATTTAGAAGAAACTAACAAATCTCAATTGATCAACGTAAAGACTTGCTAGCTCATTGGAGTTTTTTTTTTGTTATTTTATAAATATGATTTAATAATTTTTATTGAATTTGCGTAATAATTTTTTATTGATTTAATGTTTAATAAATATGATTCAGTACTTCAAATTAAGTGTGTGACATTTGGTTAACGCACTTCGTCTAAAGCTACAGACTCGACTAGTGATCAGGTTCAATCCCCGATGATGGAATAAATTGGACTCAGTCTTTACTTACATTTCAGCCAAACTTTGAATTAGTAAGAGCCTCTTCCATAGAAGCAATACGACCTACAAATCTTGTAAGAGGACCAAAATGGAACCGAACTCCGAATTAGTAAGAGCCCATTCCAAAGTTTCATTACATTTATCTTGAATTTTTAGCGTTTTAAAGAATCATATTTAAGTAATTCCATCCATGTTAAAAATTCTAATTTTTTGTAAAACAATTTTTTATAATGTTCTAAACATGCGTACGAAAAAATAGTTCAAAAATTTAAAAGTTTATGAGTAATTAAACTAATTTAAAAGGGACAAAAATAGGCATTATGCGCTGGAAAGTTTTATAGTAACACAAACATTCCATTTTATTTTATAAGGACTAAAACCAAAAAAAACTCAATATTTTTAAGTACCAAAAATTTAGTTAACTCTTTTAACCATCACTAAAAAAATTAAAATATAGAAAACAATATATTTAGTATATTTGACAACGTAAAGATATAATAGCTTAGTAGTTGTGACAAAAAAAATAGCTCAGGAGTACTAGTTTCCTATTTTATTTTAATGAGAAATATTTATATAAAATAATACTATTTGACATTTTGATCTTTGATTCCAGAAAAAATTGTAATTTGCTGCATAATGGAGTGCAATAAATATATGAGAGAGAGAGAGAGAGAGAGAGAGAGAGAGAGAGAGAGAGAGAGAGAGAGAGAGAGAGAGAGAGAGAGAGAGAGAGAATTATGAGAGAGTAACCACATAAGTTTTTGGGGTTTGTCATAATCAATTATTTTAATTAAAAGGGGTGAATATGAAAATAGTATAAAATCTATAATAAAAATAATAATATTAACTCAATATTGCAATAAGATCGGTGGAATACATGTGTCACCTTTTGAGTCGATACACATAGGATAAGGTAAATTACCCTCATTTCATAAAAGGGCAACCAAGAATTTACCTAAACTTGTGGCTTTTTACTTTTTGAGATTTAATAAGTAGGTTTGATTTTTTTATGAGACAATTACTTTGATTCGAACATTTAGTAGGAATAGTCTGGTGTAATGTTTACAAGTGTAAAAATGCGCATAATTTTAGAACAAATTATTGTATCTATAAAACTCCACTTCTATTTCTAAGATAGAAGGTGGGTATCCCAAGTAGGTAGTTCAGTTGGCGAGCTAAGGGATATCGAAGGAGTGCATCAAAAGAGTCCAAGAAGGAGGTCTCGGCTTCAAACCCCGGAAACTAACATCCCCTACCCCCACTAACATTGTTTATAAAAAAAAGATAGAATGTGGATAATTTGCCTTAACCACTTAAGAACTGACACATAGATTCCACTAATATTTATCACATAAATATATTTCTATTATTTATTTTACAGTTACTGCTATATATTTATATTATTTAAACATTCACCCCAAATATAATAAATGCATTTGTGATTTATTTAACTTCCCTAAGTTACACACATCTGAATTTTTGAATTCAACTCTCTTCCTCTCTCTTATTCACAGCATGGCCGACACACACATTTCTCCATTCTCTCAGCGCAAGGAACTCGCAAATAAAAAATAAACACAACAGCAGAATTCTTTTGAATTCAACCTACTTGTCAGGACCTTCGCCAAGATCTTATAAAGACAACCAATCAAACAAATAGACCTGAACTCACCTAAACCTTGAGGGTTGTCGTTCTTCGGAATGAGAGCAATAAAAGATGCAGAGATAGCTTTAGGAAGAAAAGCTTTGGAATGAAACTCATTGAAAAAATTGACCACTTCTTGCTTCAACAACTCCCAAAAAACTTTGATGAACCTCATATTATAACCGTCGGGACCCGGACTCTTATCACCGTCACAATTCCACACAGCCTCCCTTATTTCCTCCTCCGTGAAAGGCTCCACACCAAATAATCACAATCCGCGTGGGACACTTGAGAAAAATCAAGGCCATCTAGATTGGGGCGAATATGACTTGGCTCCACAAAAGCATCCTCAAAATGCTTTCTAACAAAATCCTTCACCTCACTAACATTTTCAATCAAATCCCCATTATCTCTAAGAATCACCAGATTGTAACGCCTTCTTCTATGTTTCATTAAGGAATGGAAATATTTGGAATTCATATCTCCTTCTTTAATCCAGTTAGCCCTTGATTTTTGAGATAAAATTGCCTCCTTTACCCGAATTTCTCTCCAAAAATTTACTGACACCTCTATTTTACTCACAATTGCATCTCCAATCCGCCCCTCACTAAGAGCTTGATCCCACGAATTAAGATCACTAACCAAAGATACAATCTTTAAATCACGATAGCCAAAAACCTCCCTATTCCAACCTCTCAACTTCCCTTTTAGCAATTTCAGCTTTTCCTTGAGGATAAAAGCTTTAGTACCCATAACATTGAAATTCACCCAACAATCATTGACAAAGGGAACAAAATCAACATACTCAAACCACACATTAAACACCCTGAACGGCTTTGGACCCCAATCCTTCAAAGAACGAAGTAACCAAATCGGACAATAATCCGATATATCTCTGTTACCTATCCACTAGCCTGAGATTCCCCATAAATCAATCAACCCATCTGACACTAGAAATCTATCTAGTCTACTCATAGAAGCACCACTCCAACTGAACCATGAAAACTTCTTACCAGAAACCGGTACATCAACCAACTCCATATGAGATATGAAATTGTTAAAATCAGAAATATCAATGGCTGAAATCTCGCCCCCTCTCCCTACCCTTTCCTCCGAACAAGACATCGCATTAAAGTCCCCTACAATGCACCATTCGCCTGTGGCTAAATTCTGCTTAAGATTCACCAACTCCAACCAAAGACGTCTCCTAGCCGAAGTGGAGCAAGGAGCATATACATTAATAATATGTATCATCATATTACTAAAAGTCACACTAACACCAACGAAACCTTCACCCGTGAAAGAGGATACGATAGTCCACACATCATCCAGTCACGTACTTAGAATACCCCCTGATAATCCACTTGAAGGCTTAGAAATCCATTTAAACAAACGATTTCCCCATAAAAGCTCCACCTCCATCTCCAAAAGAACCCCCCCTCTTCGTTTCTTGAATGCAAATAAAATCAAACTTACCCGAGTTGACAAGAGACGCTAACTGGCGACGTTTACCACGATCGCCCCACCCGCAAATATTTAGAGATAGTAAATTCATTGAGCACACATGGTTTGTGCCCTCTTAGAAATCGTAGCCTCATCTCTACTTTCAGCAGCCTCAATCATATCAACATATGTATCGTCCGGAAAATTTCCTTGGATTCCCAATTTTTTGGCTTCGTCCCAAACCCGCTGAGCTACCGTTTTTCCTTATAGAATCCAATACTTGTTATTACAATTTGCTATATCCGAACTAGAAATAGAACCATCACACAAAATAGTACCCGCCTAGAACAAAGATGAAAAATTCTGCCTTGTGTTATTCGACTTAGACAACGCCTGTCCTCCAACACCAGGCACTTCCGTCACCTCTGCGAGTTCCCTTGTTGCTTTCTTCAACTTACCATCTTTCGGGTTGCGTCTTATACCCACACGACGAAGCTTACATTGCTTCTTGGACCTAATCAGGTTGGGCCTCTCTTTGGTAGTTGAAGGGAGTTCTACATCTATAGCAACTGGGCTGGCGCACGCAAGCTGAGCATCATTTCTAGTTGGGCCAGAAACAGATTCAATCAAATCCACAAATTCCTTGGTACCAGATAATTGTGTTTCCTCCACATGGCTAGGCGCCGAATTCAAATCATGAAATTGGGTCCCACCAAACATAACTTGTTGATCAATACCACCTGAGGACAAAGAGTCCCTGAGAATCCTCCCATCATCGTAATTATCATTAACGCATGCCTCCAAATCCCCTGTAACAGCTCTCCCTGAATTGCGCAAAGCCATTAATGCCTCATTGAACTCGCTCTCTTCCAATTCATCATCGCCGGACATTCCACCAGTGTTGGCGAACTTGTCTCCAAAGGATTCTTCCTCAGAAGACGAAGAATCTGAATCTTCAGCTGCCTTATTATCGCTTCTGCTCCATTGAAGCGGCCCACACCAATCTTCAACAATTTTTATAGTAAATGGAACATTGTTAATAAACACCTAAACCACCCTATTAATTGATTCCGATTCATGAGTACGAACCATAATCCGAGCCACGTCGAAGGACCTCTTCCTATGCGTATTATCATCAGCCGTAATGAAAGCACCGGCAAAGGCTGAGATTTTAGTGAAGAAATCCGCGTTCCACGCGTGAACCGAAATCCCATAACAACGAAGCCACATTACCCTTTCGTGGTCAACATCAAAAGGTTCCCATGGACGAACCCATTTGAACCACTGAAAAAGCCAATCCTTCGCATCCTCAATGAAGCCCTTAAAATCTTCATCATCCTTATCTCCTTCGAGAAGAACCAAGTTTGAGCCTATCGGTGTAGCTTTGATTGCAAAGACACCCTATTTAATGAACTCATCTTGGATGGCATAGGACTTCCCGGGAAAGATAACCTCACCCACCATAGCTCAGAACAAATTCGAATCAATAGAGATATCGAAAGACCAATCCCCTTCGCGCCCTTTCTCGCAACCCTTATCACTCCGAGGAGGTATCACTTCTTCTTTCTTCTTCCAAACCTGCTTGAGATTCGAAGGGCGGGGAATCACATGGTGAGGGCGTGATTCGCCTTGTTTCACATTCCTTTGAAACCTAGGAAGGTTAACATGGATCTTCAAACCCTCCACAAACAAGTTGTCAAGCTTAATGGCCAATCTTTCCGGATCTTGGACATTAAAGAACCGTACAAAACAAGACCTCCTTCCGTTAGCATTCCTTCTTGCCGGAATGACCACCTCCTGAATCCTTCCATCGCATGAAAAAACGGACAGCATATCACGAGCCCAACACGTCTCCGGGAAATTGGAGAAGTAAAAAGAAGTGCACCGACCGCCATCAAGTTTGCCCGGCCCAGATGCGATATCAACCGTACGCCGTCCACCAGCCCTGCGATCCCTTTTGCTCCTCACCGTTTGCGATCCCTTTCCTATTTAAGTGCATCTGATTGTCTAGCTTCCTTTCCGTCGTTTTTACTTTTTTTTGAAGCAACATTTAATTTTAAAATTTATATTTTACTTTTTACAAAATAATTTAAGCTTCATTCATTTTCATAAACTTACAAAATAACAAATTTCATTAGGATTTTGGATTTTCAATTTTTTTTTATAAATAGACATTTGTATGAATATTATTCTTCAAGAAAATCTTTGTATAGAATTGGACTTCAAGAAAATCTTTTTGAATACATTTACATTTTTTAATGTAATCAATAAAATGCAAAATCTGATATAGCGCTGATTGACTCACAATCTGATATAGAACAAATTGACTCAAATCTAGCAATAATTAAAACTTGACTCCCAAATCTGTCAGGCAAAAAAACTAACAGATGAAAAACTAATAGGATTACTAACAATAATATCATTGAATCAGCAAGTTTGCAACACGGATTGAAACCAAGACTTGTTTCCAACAGACAGTTCTAGCCTCCAAACGTAACAAAAAAAAGATCTAGCCTCCCAATTTCTAGCCTACAAACGACGGCGACGGCGCGGCGTGACGGTGCGGCCTAACGGCAACGACGGCGATGGTGCAGCTTCACGACAATGATGGCGACGGTGCGAATTGACGGCGACGATAGAGACTGCGCAGCTTGGCGATGTGTTTGAATGTCTATAAATGAAAAAAAAAATAGCCCAGAAAAACAAGTAACACTAGAACGTTTTCAATTTTTTAGAAAAAATCTTGTTCCCCAAGAATGGAAGGGGTGAAGAAGAAGAATATTTCTCTGTGACTAAATGCATTCATTTCTAGAGTTGATTTTCTCTTTCCTTTCCTTCAATGAGAAACTTAGGGAAGATAAACAGCATTTATTGAAAATGGGGTTAATGTGTAAATAATATAAACATATAGGAATATATGTAAAACAGATTATATAAGTAAATTTATGTAATAGATGTTAGTGGAATCCATGTGTCAGCATTTAAGTGGTTAAGGTAAATTACCCACATTTTATGCAAGGGCACCCAAGAACTTACCTTAATTTTAGTTTGAGGTTGATATGTAAACTTGCTTTTGTACCCTTTCCTATTTAATTGCATCTGATTGTCTAGCCTCCTTTCCGTCGTTTTTAGTTCTTTTTGAAGCAACATTTAATTTTAAAATTTATATTTTACTTTTTACAAAATAATTTAAGCTTCATTCATTTTCATAAACGTACAAAATAACAAACTTCATTAGGATTTTGGATTTTCAATTTTTTTTTTTATAAATAGACATTTGTATGAATATTATTCTTGAAGAGAATCTTTGTATAGAATTGGAATTCAAGAAAATCTTTTTGAATACATTTCCACTTTTTAATGTAATCAATAAAATGCAAAATCTGATATAGCACTGATTCACTCACAATCTGATATAGAACAAATTGACTCAAATCTAGCAATAATTAAAACTTGACTCCCAAATCTGTCACGCAGAAAAACCAACAGATGAAAAACTAATAGGATTACTAACAATAATATCATTGAAGCAGCAAGTTTGCAACACAGTTTGAAACCAAGACTTGTTTCCAACAGATAATTCTAGCCTCCAAACGTAACAAAAAAAAGATCTAGCCTCCAAATTTCTAGCCTGCAAATGACGGCGACGACGCGGCGTAACGGTGCGGCGTAACGGCAACGACGGCACGGCTTCACGACAATGACGGCGACGGTGCGAATTGACGGCGAGCATAGACTGCGCAGCTTGGCGACGTGTTTGAATATCAGTAAATGAAAAAAATAGCCCAGAAAAACAAGTAACACTAGAACGTTTTCAATTTTTTAGAAAAAATTTTGTTCCCCAAGAATTTTTTTTTAAACAAAAGGAAAGGAGCCTCGTTAAAACCTTCTGATGCAAAACCCTCCTTAGGGATAAAAACATCTAGAAGGAAAGAGTACTCCCCCCTATTTCATTAAAAAACAAAAAAACAAATACAAGAAGCATGGGGGGACATAGACCAAAACCCATGCAAACAAAGATAAAACATTATTGCCTGAAACGAAAATAAGGAAGGCCAATCCTATTACGGATAAAATCATCTTTAATAAAATAGGGAACCGAATTCCACCATTGGAAACCAGACAGATTGATCCCATGAGACGCCAGCTTATCAGCGCAGTGATTCCCTTCCCGAAAAATATGAGTGCACGTGACAGTCATTGATTTGAGCAGACCCATGCAATTAAGCCAACGATTGCGGAGATTCCAATGCACAATTGAGTGAGACGAGAAAGCCATAACGGCAAGCTGAGAGTCACTCTCAATCCATAAACGATGCCAACCTTTGCGGAAAGCCACTTCAATGGCGACCATGACACCGACAAGCTCAGCATGAAGAGCGTAATTTGTACCTAGAGGAAGCATAAAACAGCCAAGAGACTCAGCATTACTGTCGCGAAAGATACCCCCACAGGCAGCTAAACCAGGAGAACCCCTCGCAGCGCCATCAGTATTACACTTAACCCAAAAGCAAGGAGGAGACTTCCAGATAACCTCTATAGTTGTAGGAGCCTTACGAGGTTTGCACTCAACCGAAAAACCCTTAAGAATCACAAAGTCCTGCATGGAATTAGACGTGTATCCCTTGCTGAGATTACCAGAAATGTTCACATTTGCCATGATCAAGTTTTTCAGGTAAGTGGGCAAGATCTTCTTGTTGTCAAAACGAATCTGATTCCAAGAGAACCAAATAGCCCAGAAAATGTTAATAACCGCAACGGAAACAACATCCTGCACTTGGTCCGACCAGGGGCGCAGACAGACTTCAAAAATCGTCTCCGGGGAGGAAACATCAATATTAAGAGAGAGCTTGCCACTAAGCCAATCCCAAAGCTGCTTAGCAAAAGAACACTCACAGAAAAGGTGCAAGGAAGACTCATAATCCGCTTCACATAGACTACACATGGAAACAGTACCACAACCACGGCTTCTGAGCTGCTCATCTGTTGGCATACAGTGATGAAGGATACGCCACATAAGAAGAGACTTGGAAGGAGGTATAACACTTCGCCAAATATTCCTGAACCAGTTACTAGGTTGCCCAACAGGCCTGAAATAAAGATAAGCAGTTTTAAAAGTAAGCATACCATCGGTAGAGTTTTTCCAAATCAGCTGATCTTGAGAGTCAAATGAAGGCAGGTCTTTTTCATGAAGGAGCGAAGCCAGCTGAGGAAAGATATTGGAAAAAGAAGCAGGGATACACCAGTGACCATTCTGAATGAAGTCACAAACACGGGCCTTGAGATAGAGCTGATGATGCTCAGGGACATTAAGAAGATTTACCAGAGGGGCCGACATCCAAGGATCAAGCCAAAAGTTGATACAGTCACCTTTACCAATTTGCCAAATGCAGTTTTCTTGGATGGTGGAAAGATGATCACGCAAATGACCCCACAAAGAAGAACTGATATGATAAGAGATCGCAGTATTATTTCTGAAGACCCTCGATCTAAGCAGGACAGCCCAGCTGTTCTGGGAAATGCTTAGCTCCCAGCTAAGCTTAAGATAGGCTGCCTTATTAGTGTCTTTGAGGGACCTAATCCCCAGACCCCCCTCAGCGGTTGGTCTACAAACCTTATACCAGGCCACAGTAACTACTTTACGCTGATTGACGTCACCAGACCAAATGAAATTTCTAATCCACAGAGAGGAAGGCCATTTGTAAATCAGGAAGCTGTAAATTAACATACTTTGAACAACCGACTTGACCAGCTGAGCTCTTCCGGCAATAGAGAGGAGGGAAGATTTCCAGGCTGATAACTTGGCTTTAATCTTGTCAGCGATTGGCATTAAATAAACAGCTTTAGGCTTACCTTTGAAAATTGGAATACCCAAGTATGTGAACGGCAACTGACCAATAGAGAAGCCCAGGAAATCGGCAATGCGACGCTGTCGGGTGTTGGGAATGGCACCCAAATGAACTGTAGATTTGGTAGAGTTAACAATCTGACCAGAAGCTTCACCATACTTAGTAAAGAAGTTGAGGAGATTATGGAGATTCTTCTGCGAAGCTCTGCAAAAAATCATGATGTCATCAGCATAAAGAGTATGAGAGGGAACCTGAGTACCTCTAGGACCATTGATTAACTGGAGGTCCCCATCCTGCACCAGCTTGGAGATGCCTCTGCTCAAAACCTCCTCAGCCAAGCAGAAAAGAAGGGGGGAGAGGGGGTCCCCTTGACGCACACCCCGCTTGCAGCTAAAGTACCCAGAAGGCTTGCCATTGACTGAGATCGAAAGCTTTGCAGAGTGCAAAAGAGCATAAACCCACTCGCAGAATTTACTATTAAAACCAAAAGCCTTGAGGACTCGCAGAAGGAAATTCCAGTCCAGAGTATCAAAAGCTTTCGTGACATCAACCTTTAGAGCCATATTACCACCAAAGGACCTGTTATTCAGCATATTAATGACTTCAGAAGTTAAGCAGATGCAATCCGAAATGTTTCTACCTTGAATAAAACCACGTTGTTGAGAAGAAACGATACGGGGAGCAATTCTGGAGAGACGGTCAGCAAGCACCTTAGTGATAATCTTAAACTTAAAGTTAGCAAGAGCGATAGGCCGGAACTTCTCAATACTGTCAGCACCAATGACTTTAGGAATAAGGACCACGAAATTAGAGTTGAAATTCGGAAGCATCCAGCCATGCTTGAAGAATTGCTGAACCGCGCTCACCATTTCATCAGCGATGATGTCCCAGTAATGCTGAAAAAAGAAAGCGCCAAAACCATCTGGGCCAGGGGCACCGTTAGGATTCATAGCAAAGATGGCCTGCTTAATCTCTTCCCTATTAGTAATGTTGGTGAGCATAGTGTTCTCCTCACCTGTAACAAGATTAGGGATAATCTCCTCCACCATACCATTATCAAGACACTGATTATTAGAGGCAAAGATATTCTCAAAATAATTAACAACATGGGATTCAATATCATTAGAAGAAGTAAGAAGAACATCACCATGCTTTAGGGCAGTTATTTGCTTGGTAATATGTCTAATCCTGACCATCTGATGGAAAAATTTTGTGTTTCGATCACCATGCAAGTGCCAATTAAGTCTAGATTTTTCGAGCCAAAAATCCTCTTGGGAAGCTAAAGCTTGCTGCAGCTCAAGCTGAAGGGTTTTTTCTTGCTCATCCAACAACTCTGAGTAGCCAACATTGTCAATCTGCGGTTGAACGTGGTCTAGAGATGCATTCGCCACTTGCACCCTGAGATTAACATCCCCAAAGACATCTTTGTTCCAGACCTTAAGCTTTACCTTAAGATTTTTGAGCTTTTGATTGAGGACCACCATCGGGCAGCCAACAACATGAGATTGCCAAGCCTCCTTAATCACATTCAAGCAGTCCGAATGACTCGCCCAGGCGCGAAGGAATTTAAAAGATGAGGGATGAGCACCATCTGTAATCTGAAGATCAAGCAGTAAAGGGAAATGATCAGATTTAGATTTAGTAAGAGTATAGCAGGAGATACCTGTATAAAAAGTAAAGCAAGCGTCATTGCAAATAGCCCGATCAAGCCTTTTCTCCGTGAAAGCCCTTCCTTTACGGCCATTAGACCAAGTGTACTGAACACCCCTAGTCGGCAGATGAATCAAGTTATTCAGATTGGTCCAGTTCTGAAACTCTTCGCAAGCAGTTTTAGATGGTGTACCATTTCCCCTATACTCATGGCTGCCCAAAATAGCGTTCCAATCCCCAATAAAGCACTAAGGGATTTTATAAGTTTGCTGGAGAAGAGAAAGATCCTGCCAAAGAGATCGCCTACCCAGATAGCTACAAGAAGCATAAATTGCTGAAATACCAACTGTAGTGTTTTTAACCTCCACTGTAAACGAAACATGCTGATCTGAGCTAGCGATAACAGTAGGATTGAAGTTGTCCTTACAGACACACCAGAGATTAGGAATTAAATTATTCCTGTCATTAGTAGCAAAGACTTTCATACCAAACCGAGACCAATACCTGCGCGGAAAATCATCAAGAGAACACCAAGGTTCAGCAATAAAAACAAAATCAGGCTTGTTAGAAGAACAAAGCTTTTTAAGAGCTAATCTTGTGGGGGGATTAGCTAGGCCCCTTGTATTCCAATATAAGCACTTCATTGAGCAAGACTTTGAGATCCTGCCCTTGAACGGGTTGTAATTGGGGTGATAGCTTTCTTTTTCTGTCTCTGCCTTTGTTTTTTCTTCTGAGACTTGGATCGAACTACCTCAAAATCAGATCCCTCATCAGACTGGGCATTTTCCTTTGCCAAGTTATCCTCCTCCTCAACTAAAACAGCCCAAGGTTGCTTAAGGATGTTTAAATTATCAATCACAACTTGAGCAGCTTCTCGGTCAGCAACCACTTGGACTCGATTTCTATCAACCTCAAAGGCTGCTTCCATTTGTGAGTCACCAACTAAAACTGGATCAGGGGAACTTGGGGATCCTGTTTCAAAATTGTTAGAAATAAATCCAAGCAGGGGATTAATATCATCATGAGGGATATTATTGGGGCCTCCAAACTGATTTGGTATTGTAATCTCTTCAATAGAGATGAGATCTCCGGGACGATCCGAGTGATTATCTTTTTCCACAGGATCTTCTGTAGTGGCTACATTATCATCAACAGTATCCTCTTGACTATTACTACCTGCACCATTATCAATAGTGTTAGCAATAACAACATTATCACTAGATGTAGTCGTACCTTTAACCTGATCGTTATCAGGCGTCTACATTTCACGAACATTAACTGCATCAGGGCCGTTCTTTCTCTTTGGCTCCCAAACTTGCCTATTGACTGTGGGCTGCGCACGAGGTTCCTGCTTACTCTGAGCTTGCTTACAATTGGAATAATTATGCCCAATAATGTGACAATATGAGCAGAAATGTGGCAGCCTTTCATAAACTACTTCAACATAAAATGCGTAACCTTCACGCTCAACCATAATACGCTCAGGAAGATCTCCATTCAAATCAATATCAACAAGAATTCTTGCGAAGTGGCCAAAAGTACGATTCTTTGTGGCATCATCCAGAGCAATAGGACCACCTATTGCCCCGGCAATCTCAAAAAGAGTGATTGGGCGCCAGTATTCACGAGCCAATCCATGGATACGAACCCAACATTGAACATTGGTGTTGCGGATCCTGTTTGGATCAAAGTCTGGCGTCCATGCAAAGAGCCGAAGAAAGCCGGGTTGCAACGACCATGTCCCAATTGTTTGAAGGCTACGCATCTCTTCAAACGATTGAAAACAAAATTCATAGTAGCCTTTCCCCAAGGATACCATTGTCCAAGAGCCAATGGATTTCCATTCTTGCAAAAGTTTTGCCCTTAAATCATTAATCTTTAGAGGAGAATCCCCCTTAGAAAGGGTAAGGCGGCCATGCAATACATTCTTGCACCCTTTGACTCCTTCTTGATATTCTGTTTCAGAGATTTTGATCGTGAGAGCATCTCCTTTAATGCAAGGCTTTGGCAACTGATTTGGAGGAATCACGCATGAGTTTGTTAGCGCAGCAGCAAAGGACTTTGTTGCGGTCACGGACTGAGGCTGAGCTCGCGGTGCTGCTACTGGCGCCGTGTCGGCCATGCATGGCCACGGATAGAAATCCATAGCCAAAGCAGCCCAGCAAGAACCGAGAACCACCCAATATCAAATCATAAGGAGCAACCAATAAAATGCAGTCCAGCAATATTATCAACACAGCAATAATCAGTCCAGCAAGAATATCAACACAACAGCAATATCTGACCAAACCGATAGACTGGCAATGCAGAACCGATCCAGAAGTGAAGCGAAATTATATAGATTAAAGATCACTTGCACAACCGATCCAGCAGAGACCAATAACAAGCCGTAAGGCAACCAGTAAAATCAGTCCAGCAAGAATATCAACACAGCAATAATCAGACCAGCAAGAATATCAACACAGCAATAATATCAGACCAAACCGACAGACTGCTGGCAGTGCAGAACCGATCCAGAAATTATATAGACAGCGAATTAAAGATCACTTACAACCGATCCAGAATAGACCAAGATCAAGCCGAATGAAAGAAGCCAAGCACCTGGAATATAAACAGCCAGAGGAGAACGAATCGTAGGACGCATCGACACACTCAAGGATTTAGGATAACGTGGAATAGTCACCATCGCCCAAAACCCTAGCAAGTGTTAGTATTTTCTCCAAACCCTAGCAGAGGGTCTCTATCATCAAATTTTCCCCCAACTCTCAACTATGAATGGAAGGGTGAAGAAGAAGAATATTTCTCTGTGACTAAATGCATTCATTTCTAGAGTTGATTTTCTCTTTCCTTTCCTTCAATGAGAAACTTGGGGAAGATAAACAGGATTTATTGAAAATGAGGTTAATGTGTAAATAATATAAATATATAGTAATATATGTAAAACAGATTATATAAGTAAATTTATGTAATAGATGTTAGTGGAATCCATGTGTCAGCGTTTAAGTGGTTAAGGTAAATTACCCACATTTTATGCAAGGGCAACCAAGAATTTACCTTAATTTTAGTTTGAGGTTGATATGTAAACTTGCCTTTGTACCATTTGCTATTTAATTGCATCTGATTGTCCAGCTTCCTTTCCGTCGTTTTTACTTTTTTTTGAAGCAACATTTAATTTTAAAATTTATCTTTTACTTTTTACAAAATAATTTAAGCTTCATTCATTTTCATAAACTTACAAAATAAAAAATTTCATTAGGATTTTGCATTTTCAATTTTTTTTTTATAAATAGACATTTGTATGAATATTATTCTTGAAGAAAATCTTTGTATAGAATTGGAATTCAAGAAAATATTTTTGAATACATTTCCATTTTTAATGTAATCAATAAAATGCAAAATCTGATATAGCACTGATTCACTCACAATCTGATATAGAACAAATTGACTCAAATCTAGCAATAATTAAAACTTGACTCCCAAATCTGTCACGCAAAAAAACTAACAGATGAAAAACTAATAGGATTACTAACAATAATATCATTGAATCAGCAAGTTTGCAACACAGTTTGAAACCAAGACTTGTTTCCAACAGATAGCTCTAGCCTCCAAACGAAACAAAAAAAAATCTAGCCTCCAAATTTCTAGCCTGCAAACGACGGCGACGGCGCGTCGTGATGGTGCGGCGTAACGGCAACGACGGCACGGCTTCACGACAATGACAGCGACGGTGCAAATTGATGGGGACGATAGGCTGCCAGCTTGGCGACGTGTTTGAATGTCTGTAAATGAAAAAAATAGCCCAGAAAAACAAGTAACACTAGAACGTTTTCAATTTTTGGAAAAAATCTTGTTCCCCAAGAATGGAAGGGGTGAAGAAGAAGAATATTTCTCTGTGACTAAATGCATTCATTTCTAGAGTTGATTTTCTCTTTCCTTTCCTTCAATGAGAAACTTGGGGAAGATAAACAGCATTTATTGAAAATGGGGTTAATGTGTAAATATTATAAATATATAGTAATATATGTAAAACAGATTATATAAGCAAATTTATGTAATAGATGTTAGTGAAATCCATGTGTCAGCGTTTAAGTGGTTAAGATAAATTACCCACATTTTATGCAAGGGCAACCAAGAATTTACCCTTAAATATTGATGCTATTGCTTTAAAATGATTATAGACACAGATGCATGCAGGAATTGGTGGCTTTTAGCACCAACAAATGCTAAAATTGTGCAAGTGTATTTTTAGCTCTTGATTTGATAGTTAAAAAAATTAATGATTAAAATATTAGAAGGACAACTTGACTGATGAATTTTTATACCCTTTTATAACTATTATCTCTATATAATGCTAATATTGATGTCATCCAGAATTGAGTATTACCAGATATATTTATCAATTTATGTGTGGTGTGGTGCAAATCAAATGTTTGGAGGTGCAAATAGAATTAAAAGATGTTTGGGCTGTTCCTTTTTTTTTGTTGGGCCTCGTTGCTATTGTTAGACTTAGAGTATAACCTTAGAAGGGGGGGGGGGGTGAATAAGGTTATGAGTAAATATGGATTCTTTTCAAAAATGATGATTATATCCTTTTCAAAACGTATGCGGAAAGTATGATTTGAACAATGAGATGAGTAATCAGGTAAGAGATGTAGAAGATGATAGATGAATATTGATAATAGCACAGTGAATATGATTATTGATATTTTAATATGACAGGATAGTATAACAATATTTAGCACAATAATATTGACTAAGATATATAAGCACAATAATATCAATAATAAACAATAATCGTATTTGTGACAGTATCAATAATAAGATATAGACAGTTATAATAATAGTGCAAAATAAAAAGAGAAGGGATAGAGAGACACAGATATTTAGTGAGGTTCGGGATAAAAGCCCTACGTCCTCGGCCTTAGGCTTTTCAACCCTTGGACTTAGCAACCACTATATTGAAGAGAGTTATTACAAACAGTCGACTTCAACAATAGTGAATCTCAATTCCCCGAACTGAGAACCCAAGCACCCGCTAAGGATTTCAACCAACTCAATCACCCTGATTGAGAGACCCAAGTAAAACTTCCCAGGATTTCAAAATAACCACTAAAACAAAATAAGAATTACACAGTTGAGATCTATGGATCCAATCACTTCTTAGTAATGTGTCAGTTTAGAAACTGAGAGAGATGAGTGATATTAGGATTATAGATGCTCTGAAATATGATATGAAATTTGATCTTGCAAAAGCTTAAGAAGATATATATGATTTTCGAAAACACAAAACTTTCGAACAAAATTCAAAACAATGAAGCACTATATTCTTAGATCTATAATAAAATGAAGAGCATTCAAAATAATATGAAAATTATGAAGAACAATATTAGATCTAAGAATTTCGCAAGAGAGAGTAGAATAGAGAGAAATTGTGAGCAGTGGTTGATTTGAAGGTGAAGCTCAACCCAGGTATTTATAGGCTTAGGCACCGTTGAAATTTTTGAAAAACATTTAATATAAGTGAAGAATCGATTCATTGATCAAGTCAAAATGTTGATGAATCGATTCATTGCCTTTAAAAAATAAAAGAATCGATTCATTGTTTAGTTGAAATAAGAAAGGAATCGATTCATTGATGTTTTGGAAAAAGAGGGAATCGATTCATTGTTTATGAAGAAAGGAGTGAATCGATTTTCAGGCCATATGGAGGTCCTGAGAATCGATTCTCAGTTCATTTAGAAGCATAGGGAATTGATTCTTAGTTCATAAAAAAATAGGAGGAATCGATTCTTAGGCTAGTTGAATTAATAGGGAATCGATTCTTTTCTTTTTGGAAGTCATGGGAATCGATTCATGGCCCTCTGGAAACATGAAGGAATCGATTTTCAGGCCATATAGGAGGTCCTGAGAATCGATTCCAAGGCCTATGAAATGGGTTGGAAATCGATTCCAAGCTTTCCTAAAAATATTTTTTTTCAACTTGCCACCTTATGCATGCATGCAATTTTGTGAAATATTTTTTCAAAACTATTTTTATGCATCATGCATGTTTTGAAAGGTCATCTCTCTCAATAACTAAAGTGCCATACACTTTAGGTGATAGGACCTTACAAGGTGTCCTAAAGAAGGCTTAGACACAAATTTGGGTTTTGAACTTCATATGTTGCTTCTTCTTCAAGCTTCTCTTCTTTTGTGCCTTCTTCTCTTTAAATTAAGTCCTGCACTTTGCTCAACTTGAAACATTAGTAGATATGATGTAATTTGTTATTATACAAAATAAAGGAGTGTTTACCCTTGGTTCAACAAACTCCCCCTTTTTGATGATAACAAATTACATTATGCATAGGGTTTGATAATAATGAAAATTCTTTTTTAAAAAAGCTCCCCCTAAGCATAAGCATATATTTTCTCCTATTTTCTCCCTACATATAATAGTAACTTGCGTATTTTCTCCCCCTTTGTTTTCATCAAAATGGAGGGGGGGTGAAAAAACAAATAGAAAACATTTTATAAACTAGCATAATCAAGCATCCCTAGCTCTCTACGGATTTTACAAAAAGGAGCTTCGGCTAGGGGTTTAGTGAAGATATCCGCTAGTTGGTCATCCGTGCCTACAAATTTCAATGCAATGCTCCCCCTAGACACATGATCTCTAATAAAGTGATGTCGTATGTCAATGTGTTTAGTTCTAGAGTGTTGTATAGGGTTCTTAGCAATATTAATAGCACTTGTATTATCACACAAAACAGGCACACTTTCAAAAATTAGACCAAAGTCTTCCAAAGTTTGTTTCATCCACAGAACTTGTGCGACGCAGTTTCCAACAGCCACATATTCAGCTTCAGCTGTGGACAAAGCAACACTGTTCTGCTTCTTACTAGACCAGGAGGTCAAACAAGGACCAAGAAAATGACAAGTTCCACTAGTACTTTTTCTATCAAGAGTGCAACCTGCAAAATCAGCATCAGAAAAACCAACTAAATCAAACGTACTCGATTTCGGGTACCACAAACCAAAGTCTATGGTCCCTTTAACATACCTAAGAATCCGTTTTACATCTTTTAAATGTGATTCTTTTGGGCATGCTTGAAATCGAGCACACAAGCATACAACAAACATAATATCAGGTCGAGATGCAGTTAAGTATAAGAGACTACCTATCATACCTCGATACATAGTTTCATTTACCGGTTTACCTTGCTCATCCTTATCTAGTTTAGTTGCTGTTGCCATAGGAGTGCTGATTTCTTTTGCGTCATTCATGTTATATTTCTTCAGCAATTCCTTTGAGAACTTTGTTTGGGATATGAAGATTCCTTCATTTGATTGTTTCACTTGAATTCCCAAGAAAAAGTTAAGTTCTCCCATCATACTCATTTCAAATTCACTAGTCATCATCTCAGAAAATTCCTTGCACAAATCATCATTAGTAGATCCAAAGATAATATCATCAACATAGATTTGAACTACTATGATATGTTTGCCCTTGGTTTTAAGGAATAAGGTAGAATCAATCTTACCCTTTTTGAAACCATTGGCAGTTAAATGTTTGCTTAATCTCTCATACCAAGCTCTAGGGGCTTGTTTCAATCCATAGAGGGCTTTGTCAAGTTTAAAGACGTGATCGGGATTTTTAAAATCTTCAAAGCCAGGGGGTTGTTTTACATAAACTTCTTCTTCTAAGAAACCATTTAGGAAGGCACTTTTGACATCCATTTGGTGTAGTTTGAAATCCATGTAGGAGGCAAATGCCAAAATTATCCTAATGGACTCCAATCTAGCCACAGGAGCAAAAGTTTCTTCAAAATCCACCCCTTCGATTTGATTAAAACCTTGAACTACTAGACGACTTTTGTTTAATAAAATTGTTCCATTTTCGTCAAGTTTGTTGCGAAAAACCCATTTAGTTCCTATGATGGTCCGATCGACCGGTTTTTCAACTAAGTGCCAAATTTTTTTTCTTTCAAATTGTTCAAGTTCTTTTTGCATTGACAAAACCCACTCTGGATCAATTAAAGCTTCCTTGATATTATTTGGGACTATTTGAGAGACAAAAGCACCATGAAAGCATAAAAGATTAAGAGAAGAGCGAGTTGTTACCCCCTTTGATGGACTACCAATAATTTGCTCCATGGGATGATCTCGAACTGATTTCCATGTTTTGGGCAGATCATCGTGTGTTCTTCCATGGAGATGATCATCAATGTCTTGGGGCTCTCGTTCCACTATAACTTCTTCTTGAGGTTCAGCTTCCTCCTCGGCTTCTTCTACACTTTCACTGTTAGTTTCAGGTGATCTATTTTTGATCACTTCAATCACTTCATCCTCATCATCAGCAGCTTTCTTATCAAAAGGGTTAGTTTCATCAAAGGAAACATGTATAGATTCTTGCATAGTTTTATCAGTCTTATTGTAAACAATATAAGCTCTACTATGACTTGAATAACCCATAAAAATACCTTCGGATGACTTGGCATCAAACTTACCCAACTTGTCCTTTGTATTAAGAATGAAGCACTTACTTCCAAAGACTTTGAAGTATGAAATGTTTGGAGCTCTACCATTCCACAGCTCATATGGTGTTTTGTTGAGAGATGGCCTTAAGTATACACGGTTTAGTACATGACACGCTGTATCCACTACATGACCCCAGAAATATTTGGGAAGGTTGTGCTCATTCAGCATTGTCCTGCTCATCTCCTGTATAGTTCTGTTCTTTCTTTCCACCACACCATTTTGTTGAGGAGTTCTTGGAGCTGAAAAGTTGTGATGAATGCCATACTTTTCACACCAAGTCTTGAATGATGAATTTTCGTACTCTCCTCCATGATCGCTTCTAATTTCTTTGATGGCTAAGTTTTTCTCATTTTGTAGCTTTCTGCACAACTTAGCAAACTCGTTAAAAGCATCACTTTTATTTGCAAGTAGGATAACCCAAGTATATCTAGAATAATCATCAACAATAACAAAGACATACTTAGACCCTCCTAGACTTACGACATCAATTTCACCAAACAAATCAAGATGTAGCAGTTCAAGCACATTTTTGGTGGAAATAACAGGTTTTGATTTAAAAGAGGTTTTGTGCATTTTACCAAGTTGACATGCATCACATAATTGGCCTTTTTCATATTTCAATTTAGGTAGACCTCTAACATGCTCATTCTTACTTAACTTAGATAGATGTTCTATACTAGCATGTCCTAAACGTCTATGCCACAGATCCACATCATCAATCAAGGTAGGCATACATACTATATCATCACTTACATTATCAAAATCAACATAGTATACATTGTTTTCTCGAAAGCCAGTAATGTAGAGTTTAGAAGTCATATGGGTGATAACACATTTATCAACAGAAAAGTGCACATCAAAATCATTATCGCATAATTGGCTAACACTTAGTAAGTTAAATTTAACACCATCAACTAATAAAGCATCTTTAATTTTAATTGTGTTTTCCTTACCCACACAACCTTTACCTATTACTTGAGCAGATTCATTGTTGGCAAACTTTACAGATCCACTAGCTTTGTTGCTCAATTTCAGAAATAGTGAAGCATCACCAGTCATATGCCTTGAGCAACCACTATCAACCATCCACACATTTTTCTTTTTAGCTGAGGGACCAACCTGCAAAAGAATTGTTTAACAACTAGCACGAGGTACCCTTTTTGTTGGGTCCTTGGGAGTTAGTCATCAAGGGGTTTGCTTTCACAATCCACCTTGGTTTCTTCCAAACAGGTACAAGGGTTCCAAGCTCACATATTTTACGGATAGGGCATGAAGAAGAGCTATGGTTCCCTTTTTGACAATATGTGCATTTGAAGATAGTAGGTTTATGACTAGAAGTAGAAGCTACAAAGGTGATATTTTTGTTCAAACTTAAGGTGGTGGAATTACCTTGGTACCCAATTCCTCTTCTCTCAACATATTCATGTTGGGAGTGAAGTATTTGAGTCAAGGTCTTTTCACCGACCTCAAACTTTTTCAAAGTTTCTTTCAAAATTTTATTTTCAACTTTGGCCTTTTCAAAGTTTTGTTTTAGTTCTCGAAATTCAAGGTTGACTGATTTGTGTAGTTCATTCTTTAATCTAGTGACTTCACTTTCAAGAGTCTCGATTTGAGTGGATAGGCTTTTGTTGCTCTTTGTTAGTTTCTTGGATTTTAACAAAAAATTTTCGTGTTCGAAATATAGAGCGTCAAAAGCTTCACTCAGATCGTGACTACTATAGTCATTATCAATCATATCATCATGCATAGAGGAGGTAGAGGGACTAGAAAAGTTAAGGCTTACCTTTGATGTATCATTTGCCATGCTGCAGACAGCATTGACGGTCTGCTCATCTTCTTCTGATTCACCATCAGTGCTGAGATTGTCCCATGTTGCTTCAGGTGTGTTCTTTGCCATGAGGCAGACAGCATTTGCAACTTCTTCTTCTTCGGTCTCACTTTCAGTGTCTGTATTGTCCCATGTTGCTTTCATTGCTTTCTTTTGCTTAGATTTCAGCTTGTAACAGTTTGCTTTGATGTGACCGGGTTTGTTGCATTCGAAACATCTTGGTTGTTCATCTCTCTTCTCATACTTTTCATCTTTGTTGTATCCAAACTTCTTTGAAGAATCACCCTTACCATGTTTGTTGTATTTCATAAATCTTTTGAAGTTCTTGGCAAGCATAGCCATATCTTCATCATCAGTATCTTCTTCAGATTCAACCTCTTTCCTTGCTACTTTAGTAGTTTTAGCAGCAAGGGCAAGAGATTTCTTCTCTCTCACTATTTCTTTTTCTTGGCTCTTTTTGGCTGCCAAAACTACCTCAAATGCTAGCAATGATCCAATAAGGTCTTCTTGAGGTAAAGTGCCAATGTCTTTGGCTTCGGTTATAGCACAAGTCTTAGGGAAGAAATCACCAGTTAAGGATTCAAGGATCTTTCCATTCAAATCCTTGTTGGTGTATTTCTTTCCTAAGGCCCTCAAGTTGTTTACAATTAAATTTAATCTCTGATGCATTGCTGCGACAGACTCACCTTCTTTCATTTTAAAACTTTCATATTCAGAGGTGAGAATTCTAATTTTAGTATCTTTTACCTGGCTTGTCCCGACATGTGTGGCTTGTAGGCAGTCCCAGATTTCCTTTGCACTTTGACACCCTTTTACTCTACCATATTCTTCTTCACAGAGTGATAGATGAAGGATATTCATGGCCTTTGCATTTAGGGATATCTTGTCAAGCTCAGATTTTCTTAACTCACTCAGGTCGATGGTGTAGATGTCTTCCACCGGTACTTCTTCAGCTTTGCCGGTGGCTTGAATTTTTGAAGTGTCACCATCAGTATTACCTGGTTTTGTGATCTTGATCTTCATCGGGATTAGAGGACCATCCACTATGATTCTCCATAGAGTGAAGTCAATTGCCTGCACATGACATTTCATACGACTACTCCAGTAATCGTAGTTAGTACCATCAAATAGAGGAGGCCTATTAGAGGACATTCCTTCTTTCATGAAAGAACCCATAATTACAGATATGTAAAGGATAAATTTAGAATTGCGAGATGTAAAGCTCTAATATGCAATTCCTAGCTCTGATACCACTTGTTAGACTTAGAGTATAACCTTAGAGGGGGGGTGAATAAGGTTATGAGTAAATATGGATTCTTTTCAAAAATGATGATTATATCCTTTTCAGGAAAGTATGATTTGAACAATGAGATGAGTAATCAGGTAAGAGATGTAGAAGATGATAGATGAATATTGATAATAGCACAGTGAATATGATTATTGATATTTTAATATGACAGGATAGTATAACAATATTTAGCACAATAATATTGACTAAGATATATAAGCACAATAATATCAATAATAAACAATAATCGTATTTGTGACAGTATCAATAATAAGATATAGACAGTTATAATAATAGTGCAAAATAAAAAGAGAAGGGATAGAGAGACACAGATATTTAGCGAGGTTCGGGATAAAAGCCCTACGTCCTCGGCCTTAGGCTTTTCAACCCTTGGACTTAGCAACCACTATATTGAAGAGAGTTATTACAAACAGTCGACTTCAACAATAGTGAATCTCAATTCCCCGAACTGAGAACCCAAGCACCCGCTAAGGATTTCAACCAACTCAATCACCCTGATTGAGAGACCCAAGTAAAACTTCCCAGGATTTCAAAATAACCACTAAAACAAAATAAGAATTACACAGTTGAGATCTATGGATCCAATCACTTCTTAGTAATGTGTCAGTTTAGAAACTGAGAGAGATGAGTGATATTAGGATTACAGATGCTCTGAAATATGATATGAAATATGATCTTGCAAAAGCTTAAGAAGATATATATGATTTTCGAAAACACAAAACTTTTGAACAAGATTCAAAACAATGAAGCACTATATTCTTAGATCTATAATAAAATGAAGAGCATTCAAAATAATATGAAAATTATGAAGAACAATATTAGATCTAGGAATTTCGCAAGAGAGAGTAGAATAGAGAGAAATTGTGAGCAGTGGTTGATTTGAAGGTGAAGCTCAACCCAGGTATTTATAGGCTTAGGCACCGTTGAAATTTTTGAAAAACATTTAATATAAGTGAAGAATCGATTCATTGATCAAGTCAAAATGTTGATGAATCGATTCATTGCCTTTAAAAAATAAAAGAATCGATTCATTGTTTAGTTGAAATAAGAAAGGAATCGATTCATTGATGTTTTGGAAAAAGAGGGAATCGATTCATTGTTTATGAAGAAAGGAGTGAATCGATTTTCAGGCCATATGGAGGTCCTGAGAATCGATTCTCAGTTCATTTAGAAGCATAGGGAATTGATTCTTAGTTCATAAAAAAATAGGAGGAATCGATTCTTAGGCTAGTTGAATTAATAGGGAATCGATTCTTTTCTTTTTGGAAGTCATGGGAATCGATTCATGGCCCTCTGGAAACATGAAGGAATCGATTTTCAGGCCATATAGGAGGTCCTGAGAATCGATTCCAAGGCCTATGAAATGGGTTGGAAATCGATTCCAAGCTTTCCTAAAAATATTTTTTTTCAACTTGCCACCTTATGCATGCATGCAATTTTGTGAAATATTTTTTCAAAACTATTTTTATGCATCATGCATGTTTTGAAAGGTCATCTCTCTCAATAACTAAAGTGCCATACACTTTAGGTGATAGGACCTTACAAGGTGTCCTAAAGAAGGCTTAGACACAAATTTGGGTTTTGAACTTCATATGTTGCTTCTTCTTCAAGCTTCTCTTCTTTTGTGTCTTCTTCTCTTTAAATTAAGTCCTGCACTTTGCTCAACTTGAAACATTAGTAGATATGATGTAATTTGTTATTATACAAAATAAAGGAGTGTTTACCCTTGGTTCAACAGCTATTTCTGTTATGGGTCGGGTCATTCATCTCTCTCTGGAAGAAGCTGAGTTTATATAACTCTCCGTTTCGGGTCCTTTCTTCTTCAGCGTTCGTGTTTCAGAAACAGAGAGTGAGAGCGAGTTGCATCATCAGAGAGTCGCAAGAGAGAATTGCGAGAGTGAAGTTCCACTCTTGTAAATCGCTGTTCTTTCTTTCTTCTGTGTTTCTGATTCTCAGTCGCGAAGAACAATTTCGGTTTCAAGAAAGAGGAAACTGAATCATTCGTTTGTAATCAACGATTCATCATAGCGGATTATTTGCTCGTATTCAGACCCCTAGATATCAAATTCTTGGTGTTCTTCCTCTTCTCCCTTTCTCTGTTTTCGGTTACGTTTTTGCCTTTTCTTTAATTTCGGTTTCGCAATTTCAATTTCTGTTTTTCAGTTTTGTTAGTTAATTGTGTAATTTCGATTCTGTTTGCGTTTTCAATTTCTCTGGAATTGGCTGCTGGTTTTGTTGATTATCGTTTCAGGAACAACATTATGAATAATAATATAATGGATGTCGATTTCTACTAGGCTTCCACTATATCATTACTCCCTTGTTGTAATGGGTTGATGGTGACTCTTTAAATGTGACCTTTCATTTGGCTTTTCTCACCCTATAAATAGGGCTATCTCTTAAGTGTATGGACACACTTGAAAAAGAATAGAAAAGGCTCTCATCTTCTTCATCTTTCTCCTTGGTTTTATCTCTTATTTTATAATATGTTATCAGCACGAAGTTCTACCAATCCAAGTAAGTATTAGTTCTTCTATAAACCCAATTATATGTATTGATCAATATGATGAAGTCTAAATTTATACGTGTTGATATTACTTTGCTAAACAAGTCTGGAAATTGATCCTTTGACATGCTATTGAATATATAAATTTCATTTGTATCATTATGCAATGTATCATGAAATCAAATACACATGTTGTCTCTTGGTTTTGAAAAAGTGTGGGATGCCTCTCTACTTTAGTTTCATTTCAAAACTATTTGTTTTTGTTGGGGTTGTTTAGCGGTTAAGGGGAAGTTCTAAAGCTTTGATTCATTGTCTATGAATGTGATCATTATAAATCTTATATTCTAATTAAACTGGATATTTTAAAATGATTCTAGGAAAATAGTTGTTTGATTGTTTCATTGGTGAGTAAAGTTTTGATTAAAATTTCTCAACTGATGTGTTGATTGAGTAGATACTAGTAAAGCTTCTATCATATGCTATTATGTGTCACTTTTCTTTTTAATTCAAGTAGTACTAGCTCATGTTGTGTGCAAAGGTTTGTTTATTTTTGAGTTTTCGATCTAAGAAGCCATAATGCTATTGTCGCATGAATTCCCCTCAGATTATGATTGATGGTTTTGCAGCTAAATTGTTACAAATTATTCATCACCTATCAATAATTAGCTTAACTTATGCCTAAATAAATGAATACTAGCACAAAGCTCTAAGCATCCTAATGTAGTATTCGATCTTACTTGTTGTGAAAAAATCATGATAATAATTGTCTAAGAATCATCCTTATTAGTCTTATCATTTTGCATTATTTCAGTCAGACTCTGAAGTAGTCTCCTTGGCTACATGACTCTCTATATGACTTTTCCGCCAACATAAACTTCACATCAATCCTACATGACTTTCTATATGACTCTCCTTTGCATGAAAGTCCAAACATTTTATGATTTATCATTATAATGCAATATCATTAATTAATACTTATGCTTTTACTGAATCATATATCATTATATTGTATTTTTCCTTTTCGCTGAAGTTCAAAGGGGTTGTGCCAATTAATTTTGCAATAGTAAAAAGGAAAGAAAAATCATTCTCATCAAGACTACATAAAGAGAACAGTAGCCATCAAATTTTATGTGAATTTTTTTTGGGAAAGACACCTTCTGTCTCTTAGTTTTGGACAGTTGAACTTATCTTGATCACAAAATTTAAATAGTTTTATTTATTTTTTGTTTGTTCGTTTGCCGTGTGATTTGTTGACCAATTTGTCCTTGTTTATTTATCTTTTGGATTGTGACTTTTAAAATACGCTAATTTGTTAATTTTTCAAATTAATCCCTTGTCTAATTTGTTGAATTTTACATGAAAACTATTGCTTGAGCATTACTATAATCTATTATCTTACGAATTCATGGGAAACCGCAATATGTTCTTATACTATGTTAGTACCACTATGCAAGAATATTATTAATTGACCATGGTGTCTTTGCGCCTTCAACTAAAAGTCATTGGAATATCATGAGACTCGTCCCACTAGTACTGCTTCATTCCTAGAAGTGAATGTACGTAGCAACACTCGATAACAAAATAATAAATTTTTGATAAAAGTGTTGAGGCTCGTCCCACTAGTATTGTTTCATTCCCAGAAGTGAATGTAGCAACACATGATCACTATGGGAAAACCCTTGGTCGTGGTCTTGATCCTATTCACAATGGAAATTACAATATAATTTTTTTCCCATAAGTGGAAATTTATTGGAAAGAATGAAAAAAAAAGTGAGCAGAGTAGCAAAAACAAAAATATTTGCTATCGTTGTGGAGGCAAAGGTTATTCGGGTTGTACCTCTCGTACACCAAAACATCTTGTTGACCTTTACCAACAATCATTTTAAAATAAAGATAATAGAATTGAGACCAGTTTTGCTTATGAAGATGATGATTTCAATTATGGATGTTACTCATGTAAATGTTGTTGATTTATTTGCAAATATTGATGGAAGTAGATCACCTTATTGGAGATGAAAGTGTCAAGAAGTAGATTTCCTATATTTTTCAATAATAATAATGTTTTAAGTTTAAGAGTGTCTTCGGGTTTCCTATGCTAATGATAATAAAGCTTTAGTGTATTTTCAACTTCCATAGATTAAGTTTAAATAATTTATTATAAAGTTGTCATTCTTTCTCATGCCCATCTCTTATCATTTTTTCTGGATAAAATGAGTATTGACACTATAGCATTAATAGTGGAGAAATGTGCCTTGCTGATAGTGGAACTATCGATACAATTTTAAAGGATAAAAAAATTCTCTTATTTAGTGAAGCGAGAAACCGATGGTAGTACTATATCTAGCTCTTCAAAGATAGTTGAAGGCTCCATAAGAGCTAATATAGTGTTATTTGGGAGAACAATTTTACACACCGAGAATGCATTATATTCTCCCAAGTCTCGTTTCAAGGATATCCATCTAAATGGGTATCATATTGAAACAAGAAATGAAGGCGATATTGAATATCTTTATATAACGAGATATACTTTGAATAAAATAAGTGTAGTGGAAAAGTTGCCTACTTTTTCCTCCGGTTTGTACTACACTTATATTGGTGCAGTTGAAGCACTTGTTGTGAACCAGAAGTTTACAAGTCACAATAAGTTTGTTGTTTGGCATGACCGGTTGGGCTATCCCGAGTTCATAATGATGCGAAAATTTAAAATAATTGAAAATTCATGTGGTCATGAATTGAAGAACCAGAAGATTCTTCAATCTAATATAAGTTCTCTTGTACCACACAAATATTGGGAGTGAATATCTCAAATTTTAAGAATATTTGTGGGCAATGTATACACCCACCATGTGGACTATTTAGATATTTTATGATTTTTTAATTGATGCATCAACTAGATGCACATATATTTGTCGTCAAATCACAACTGGAAGTTTGTGAGATTGTTTGTTACTCTAACTCCACCAAGAGCTAATTTTTCTATATTATCTAAAAAGCATCTGACGATTATTGTATGTCTATTAGAATTGATATTGGACATCACGTAGCATATGTCCATTCATAAAATGGTCTTGAAGAACCATTCTTTAGAGACGTCTAAAGTTAATAATATGACCAATACTTATGAGATAATAACTTTAAATTTCTACTTGGGAACATGTAAATTTGCATGTTGTAACTTTGATTCGAATCAAACCAACAAGTTATCACAACTCTTCCCCTTTACATTTGGATGTGCAGTGTATGTTCCAATTTCTCCATTCACAATGGACTATGATGGGTCCTCAAAGAATTTTGGGAATATATAAAGTTTCTTGAGCCAACAATTGGAGATTTGTTTATAGTTCAGTTTGATGATTATCATTTGATGAATTAAATTTCTCAACTTAGGGGGAGAGAATAAGCAGTTAAAAAAAAGAGATCAATAGGAATGAATTATCATTATCTCATCTTGATCCTCAAACTAAACAATGTGAACTAGAAGTTCAAAAGATAATTCATTTTCAAAGCTTAGAAAATCATCTACCAAATGCATTCACTGATCCAAAGGTGTGACCAAATCATACATATCAGCTGCTGATGCTCCAATAAAATGGATGTCCCTGTTGGACAATCTAATATTGTAAATGGGTCTCAACCGCGCTTGAAGCGTGGTAGACCAATCGATTCCAAAGATTAAAATCCTCAAACAAGAAAAGGAGCTAAAACGAAAGATGGTCCAAGCGAGGATATAGAAACTCTAAAAGAGTCTTTAGACATAATTGACATTTCAATTCCAGAAGAACGGATCAGGTACCTGAAAAATTCTGATATTAAAGAGATCTTGATGAATTAGGTCAAGAATGAAATACAATGGAACCGTAATGAAGTCAACGTTGACGATGTTTTTACATATAATATATAGCGCTAAATGATAGCGAGGATCATGAACCAAAGTCTACTAAAGATTGTAGGCAATGTGAGAATTGGCCAAAATTAAAAGATGAAATTGAAGTAGAATTAAAATTGTGAGATGCAAAGCTCGACATATTGTTCAAGGGTGGAAGCAAGTACTTTTCAGTACTTAATTAGCCTTGTAGCACATGAAGAGCTCAATTTTCACAAGATGAATGTTGTTACGACTTATTTGTATGACTCATTTGATAGTCATAATTATTTGAAGATCCCTGAAGGATTTAGTATTCCAATACACACTTTTCGAATTCTCGAGATAATTACTCAAATTGAATCAATCCCTACATGAGATAATATAATTTGAACACATGGTATAATCGTTTAAATTTATATTCTAAAGAGGGATACAAAAATGACATCACTTGTCCATATAGTTTTATGAAAATATTTGTAAAGAATTTGCTATAACTGATGTATATGTTGATGACATAAATATTATCGGAACTCCTGAAGAACTTCCAAAAATTATAGACTGTTCAAAGAAAGAGCTCTAGATGAATGACCTCAAATTATATCTGATGGATTTTGAGGTTGAACCTGTACTTGACCTCTACATGAAAATCCCAGAAGGATTCAAGATAAAAAGAAATATCTTCAAATAAATTCTTGGCTAAATTATAGTTTTGGTCCCCCTATTTTCAAAAATTCAGACATTTGGTCCCCCTATTTTAAAACTCAGACATTTGGTCCCCCAATTTTAAAAAATCAAAGACATTTAGTCCCAAGAGGAATTTTCAGTTTTTTATGGCTAATAATCATAGACATTTGGTCCCTCAATTTTAAAAAATCAAAGACATTTGGTCCCCTAATTTTAAAAAATCAAAGACATTTGGTCCCTCTTTGGACTAAATGTATTTGATTTTTTAAAATTGGGGGACCAAATGTCTGAGTTTTAAAATAGGGGGGCCAAATGTCTGAATTTTTGAAAATAGGGGGACCAAAACTATAATTTAGCCTAAATTCTTTTGATGAAAAACAAAGTGCCATATTGTTCTGCAGAAATTATTTATATTCAGTACATTAGTTGTGTGGTAAGAATATATAAATATCTTAGTCCCGAAGATTATGAAAGCATGCATGCATAGAGACGCAAGCTTATCAGCGCAGTGATTCCCTTCCCGAAAAATATGAGTGCAAGTGACCGTCATTGATTTGAGCAGACCCATGCAATTAAGCCAACGATTGCGGAGATTCCAAGGCACAATGGAGTGAGACGAGAAAGCCATAACAGCAAGCTGAGAGTCACTTTCAATCCATAAACGATGCCAACCTTTGCGGAAAGCCACTTCAATGGCGACCATGACACCGACAAGCTCAGCATGAAGAGCGTAATTTGTACCAAGAGGAAGTATAAAACAGCCAAGAGACTCAGCATTACTGTCGCGAAAGATACCCCCACAAGCAGCTAAACCAGGAGAACCCCTCACAGCTAAACCAGGAGATACCCCCACAGGCAGCTAAAACGAAAGATGGTCTAAAGTGATGCTTCAAACAGGGGGAGAAAAATTGCACTCTTTTTCCCTTTGCCATGGTTTTGTCCCATTGGGTTTTCCTGGAAAGGTTTTTAACGAGGCAGTTCTCACTGAAAGGATATTGTACTCTTTTTCCTTCACTAGATTTTTTTTCCCACTGGGTTTTTTCTAGTAAGGTTTTAATGAGGCATATCCTCGATGGACATCCAAGGGGGAGTGTTATGAATAATAATATAATGGATGTCCATTTCTATTAGGCTTCCACTATATCATTACTCCCTTGTTGTAATGGGTTGATAGTGACTATTTAAGTGTGACCTTTCATTTGACTTTTCTCACCCTATAAATAGGGCTATCTCTTAAGTGTATGGACACACTTGAAAAAGAATAGAAAAGGCACTCATCTTCTTCATCTTTCTCCTTGGTTTTATCTCTTATTTTATAACACAATTGTTGATATTGTAAATAAGTGTATTTAACTCTAGTGAGTCTTGTATCATTATTCCTAACTAGTGTAGTCAACAATTAGTTAGGTTACAGTTAGATTAGTATTGACTGTAACAAACTTTATATACACACAGATTCATGTACAGTGATTTGATTGAATGCAAAATATGAAATTCTCAAATTCATTCTTTTCTCTCTACTGCTCTGAGATTAAGATGGTATCAGAGCTCCATCGTTGAGCTTTGGTTCGTCATCAAGGAACTTCACATTCAACATTTATTCTTAACATTGTTCATTCACTGCGTTCTATTATTTCATCCTTTTTCGAGTTCTGATTCAAGCATCAATGGCGAACCAGAATCTTGATTCTTACGCAGATTTTGCAACAAATTCACCAAATCCTTTCTACATTCATCCGAATGAAACTGCTGCAGTGGTGCTCGTTCAGCCACAGTTAGAAGGAAGCAACAAATTTCAAGGTTGGATCTGTTCGATGCGCGTTGCCCTAATATCGAAGAACAAAATGATTTTTTGTTGATGGAATGATCTCCACTCCAGATAAGACTCACAAGTTGTATAATCAGTGGTTGCGATGCAATAACTTGGTTCTCACTTGGATCCAGAGATCGGTAAACGCAAACATTCTCAAATACATTGTGTTCTTTGATAAAGGATACGATTTATGGAAAGATTTACACGATCGATTCGATCAAGGTGACATGTTCAGAATTGCTGATCTCCAAGAAGATCTGAGCAAGGTTACTCAGGGAACCATAGATATTTCTGACTATTACACCGAATTGAAGGCACTATGGGACGAATTGGATAGCTTTCGACCTCTGGCTATGTGTTCTTGCGAGACGCCTTGTGCGTGTGATGCGAGAAAGTCTCCAAGAAAGTTTCGTGAACAAGACTATACAATAAAATTTCTGAAAGGTCTCAATGAAGAATACTCTCATGTGCGAAGCTAGATAATGATGATGGAACCATTTCCACATATTTCAAAGGCCTTTTCTCTCGTCGTTCAACAGGAACGCCACTTACAAGTAGCCACACCGATGGTGACAGAGACGGAGAACGAAGTGAAAACCCTAGCCATCCCCAACAACGCATCTTTCACTCGTGGAGGTAACAATGGTTGTGGTCGCAGTAGGTTTGGGCGTGGTCAAGGAAGAGGTCGTGGTACGCCTCGTCTATGCACGCAATGTGGAAAAACGAACCACACGGTTGATTCTTGCTACTTCCTCTATGGGTTCCCTCAAGGTTATTAAACTCAAAACAACAAGGCAAATGCCTCTGGTTCCTCTGCGAACGCTGTTGGTAGTGAAAATGAATCACAAGGAAAACCTGAAGTTGCTGGTGCGCCTGCACCTATGTCTTTAACACAGGAACAGTTTCGAGAAATTTTGGAGTTGCTTCAACAAAGCAACAACAAAAGCCTGCTTCGCATTCTGCTCATACAATCTCCTCCAACCCTGCCTCATCATCATCATATACAAACATAGCCATTAGTGACCAAACTTTTGGTAAGATCCTTATTTTCTGGATAGTGGATACAGGAGCAACGGACCACATGACATTCAATTTTCATTTTTTTACTTCTTATACACCTATAGATCCCATAACAATAGATTTACCTAATAACACTACTGCTGTTGCTCTTGGCATAGGAATTGTTGAACTTTGCTAAGACCTAATCCTATACAATTTCCTCTATGTCCCAGGATTCAATTCTAACCTCATGTCAGTGGGCCAAATGGCCAAAAATAGCAAAGTATCTGTAGTTATTGATAATGATGACTTGTTTCTTTTGCAGGCTCATACAAAGCAGATGGTTGGATCAGCCAGATTGAATGGACTGCACCGGTTGTATCTCCCAGTAACTGCACCTGTGATAAGCTCTAGTTCTGCTTTTAATGTCACTACCAACCCTAAACTCTGTAATTCACAATCTATACATTTAGAATCACCTAGACTTTGGCACACAAGACTAGGTCACATTTCACATGATAGACACAATTGTATTTCCACACAATTTCCCTTTATCCAATTTGATGAGAATAAATTTGCTTGTGACATTTGTCATTTTGCTAAACAAAGAAAATTTTCTTTTCCTCTTAGCACTATTAAGACAACACAAATTTTTGAAATACTTCATGCTGACATTTGGGGGCCATATGCTCACCCATCAATTCTAGGTCACAAATACTTCTTAACCTTGGTTGATGATTTCAGTAGGTTTACATGGATTATTCTCATGAAAAACAAATCTGAAACACGTACACACTTGATCAATTTCAGTGCTTATATTAAAACACAATTCAATACCAAACTTAAATGTCTTAGGAGTGATAATGGCATAGAGTTCCTTATGCATGACTTTTATGCTAGCAAGGGCATTATTCACCAACGCTCTTGTGTAAAAACCCCTCAACAAAACGGCCTTGTAGAAAGAAAACACCAACACCTCCTAAATGTTGCTAGATCCCTATTCTTTCAAGCCAAACTTCCCAAAAAGCTATGGAATTTCTCAATTCAACATGCTGTACACTTGATTAACCGAATTCCTACACCTATTCTTCAAAATAAATCACCTTATGAGGTCCTTTACAACAAACCACCTTCCCTCATTGATCTTAAATCCTTTGGTTGCCTTGCCTATGCTTCTACCCTAGTTGCCAACCGTACAAAATTTGATCAAAGAGCTAGAAAGACTGTTTTCCTAGGTTACAAACAAGGACTCAAAGGTTATATTCTCTATGACCTCAACTCTCATCAAATATTTGAATCCAGAAAAGTTGTCTTTTATGAGACTGATTTTCCATTTCATTCCACCACCAAACCTACTGATTCCCAATCTTCACCTATAGACACATCACCATTCCTTGATAGCATTATCCCCCATAATGACCCCACAACACCACTGCCCACAAATACCGGCCTTGAATCCTTAAATGACTTCACTTCTGTCAACTCTTCCTCTCCTTCCAACACAGATACAAACCTAACAGACTCATCTTCAAACACAAATACCACATCAACTGAAACCCCTAGCACAGATTCTGTTTCCACCACAACCCCTTTGCCTACTAGACAGTCAACTAGAATTATTCACAAGCCCAGTTACTTGCAGGACTACCATTGCAGTTTCTCTAGCTGCACTAATCATTCTACAGGTACTTTGTCTACTTTGTCCTTACCACATTATCCTTTATCCTCTGTTTTATCTTATAATAAATGTAGCCCTTGTCAGGAAATTTGGCTTGATGCCTTCTATTCATTGTATTGTCTCTATTAAAAGAGATTAGGGGATTACAAATAGTAATTACAAATATTCTAATTCCTGATCTGTACAACCTAAATTAGGAACTAAATATCTACAAATAATGAGTTGTATCTTTTCCCTAATTAGGATATTATCCCCTTATTCACATCCCCCCTCAAATTGACGCGGCTGGTCGAGGAGCATCAATTTGCTAACAAGAAACTGATGACGAGGAACAGTCTTGGTAAGAATATCTGCAACCTGAAACTGAGTATTGACGTGAGGGAGTGATATAACATGATCATCATAGGCCTGACGAATAGAATGACAATCTACTTCAATATGTTTGGTGCACTCATGAAAAACAGGATTTGCAACAATTTGAATGGCACTAGTATTGTCGGTATAAAGAGAAGTTGGCTCTATTTGAGGAAATCCAAGCTCAGCCAAAAGACCACGAAGCCAAATTATTTCAGAGCAAGCCATAGACATAGCACGATATTCCGACTCAGTAGAGGATTTAGAGACTCTGACTTGCTTCTTACTCTTCCATGAGATCAGTGAGAGCCAAGAAACATGCACCAACCAATGACAGAGCGCCGAGTATCAGGACACCCGGCCCAATCAGCATCACTATAGGCAATCAGTTTAGGAGGTGTCCCACCCGGAAATAATAAGCCTCGTTGAGAGGTACCCTTCAAGTAGCGAATTATACGACGAACCGCTGCCAAGGGAAGATTACGAGGAGAATGCATGAACTGACATACTTGGTGAACAGCAAACGAAATGTCAGGTCGTGTAATGGTCAAGTAGTTAAGACTACCCACGAGCTGTCGATACAATAAAGTGTAACATCCGCAAAATAATTAATAGAATTATTTGGATGTTAACCCAATTAAATTAATTTAGTACCTAACGGGTAAATTTATCGAGTGCTAAAATTATTTATTGGTTGTCATCGGATCGTTAACCGGATAATACGGATCAAGGAAGTTTTGGAATCGAAATAAGAGGTTTAGATCAATATGGTAATTGGACCACGTTACCGTTTATATATTAATAAATATATATATGTATGCGTATATGTGAGTGAGGAAAAAAGAAAGAATTAAAAAGAAAGAAAGAAAAGAGAGAAGGAAGCGAGAGATACAGAGAAGAGAAAAGAGAGAAAAGAGAAAGAAGAGGAAAGAGGCATGGAGGAAGAAGAGGAAAAAGGGAGAACTTCGGCTCATCAAAACGACTTCCTTCCAACACGAAAAATGCTCAGCGTTACTTCCTCTTCGATTTGGTACCAAGATCTTCATCATCAACTCACTCTCTCTCACTTTGCCATTTTCGAATTTGAGAGGAAAATTGGAGTTTTGATGGTTGTAGCTCAAGGGAAAGCTCAGGATGATGTTTAGGAGCGAGCACAAGGTGGATTACTCGAGTATTGAAGATCGATTGGGTGATTTGGAGTTGAAAATCAAAGATTGGGGTTATGGATGAATAGTAGTTTTAGAGGTTGAAGATGATGAATAGTGTCCATGGAGGATTTCGAGGAATTTGGTATTTCGGTCAAAAGAGGTTTCGTGATCGAGTGGGAAGCTTTGGAAGCGGATTGGGTGTCGCCGGAGCGGGGAACGTTCGTGTGGCTACTCGGTGATTTCGGCTCGATCGTGGATCACGCGTCAAGGGTGAGTTCTACTCACGTTTAGGATTTTTTTGTTTTTCGAATTAATTGATTGATCGTTTTATCGCTTTCGCTGGTCTGGAATATTACTTGATATTGTCTGTTTCGGGTTAGGAATCGATCGGAGCGAGTCTCGAGTGGTGTCGTGTTGAAATGGAATTTTTGGTGATTTGATTTCGAAAGATTTTGACTTAAAAACCGTTAATTGGAAAATACGTCGTTTTTGATAAAACCGGTTTTGATTGAGTCTTTGATTGGATTGGTTGATCGAGTGAGGACGTTGGATATGTTTTTGTACTATTTTGGTATTAGGATTGGACTGGAACAGGTACCGGAAGTGATCGGAATTGATCGGAAAGCAAAATTTCATAAAACAGGACATTTTGGCAATGCTGTCAAATGCACACGACCCGTGCGTCCAGGGCGCACGACCCGTGCGCCTGGTTCGGGTTCAGTGTTTAAAAATGTCAAACAGGGCGCACGACCCGTGCGTCTAGGGGCACGACCCGTGCGCCTAGTTCTGCCCAAATTTTTCAAAGTGCCCTAAATGATTCCGTTTCGATTCCAATCCTCTTCTAATCCTTTCCTAACCCTTCTATAACGATATTAGGCTTATAATGCCATGATTTTGAGTATGTTTCAAAAGAGTTTTATAATATACTTTTGAAGTTGAAATCGTTTCGAAAAACCGGTAATAGCATACGTGTGCGGATATGTTTTATTGATAACAAAGCGGACTATGAGTCCTACATGGTAAAGTATGATTTAGATGAACTAAATGTTCATATGATTGTAGATATATGTTTATATATATATATATATATCGAGTTGGGTGACGACCCATTGTCGACATACTAGGCGGGGCAGTCATGCTCCCCCACCCTAGGCTCCGTGCCAATAGGAGAATGTACTATTGGTAAGGGGGTTCACCGGGATTAGCACTGGATTGCAGTCGGTGTTACGTCATGAGTTTGTTGTACGTTCACCGGGGTTAGCACTTTATTGCAGTCGGTGTCGTACTGTGCGATACATCGGGGTTAGCACTTTATTGCAGTCGGTGCCGCACGTTGTTTGTTCACGTTCACCGGGGTTAGCACTTTATTGCAGTCGGTGTCGTGTTGATTTTAAAAAGGATTATTAATTGAACCGAGAGAGTTAGTAGGGGTCTCGGTAGAACTCACTGAGATTGTATCTCACTGTGTAAATGTTGTTGTTTTACAGAGACACAGGGACAGCGGAAATCCAAGAGGCACGAGTAGGTTGAGCTCGGACTGGTTGCTGATAGCCTAGCTTTATGTTTAAGCTTATTTCCCTTTTGTTGTCTGTAAACTAAGACATTATGTATTTAGTGTATATCTTTCTTCCGCTTTCTTGTATGATACTGAATACTATAGATGCTGATGGTATATGGTCTGAGAACCATATTGTCTTGTTGTAAATAAGACTGTTTGAGTTATATTCAGCGAAAAATTTATAGTGATATTCAGTGTCTAAGCAGGAAATATATCTCTGATGTGTTACTAATGTGCACTTGGGTATTTTTAGTAAATAAAAATACCGGGGTGTTACAGTTGGTATCAGAGCAGTTCGGCCTAGTCGGACTTAGTTTAGGGTTGAGTCGATTCCTTGTTTGTCCTGGTTGTGATTATACTTGTGATGCTAAGAGACATTGAGCCTGATCAACTTAATACTTAGTGCATCATAAGCGGAATTATACCGGGATGATCAAGACGTAGTCCTCGACCAAGACCGGAGTCTCCAACCGGTGCATCCTCAGGAAAGGTGGCATGACGGTGGAAGAATACACCGCTAAGTTTGAGAAGTTGTCTCAGTTTTACCAAGTGGTAAAGTAAGCTCCGGATGACGAATGGAGAATGCAGAAGTATAAGAGGGGTCTTAGTGCTTTTATGACTTGGGGTCTCAGTTCTTATACTATTACCAATTATGTTGCCTTAATGCAATCAGCCAATGTCGCCGAGGATGATCTCATAGGAAGTATGGGAAAGGAAAGAAGGTAGTTGAATGATCAACTCCGAATGAAAAGTCCTAAGATAATTTCATCAAAGGAAAAGCAGATGCAATTCTTTGATTCTTCAAAGGTCGGAAGATGTTCTAACTGTGGAAAGCCTCACAGTGGTAATTGCAAGCGAAAATATAATCGATGCTACTATTGTAATGAATAGGGTCACTATGGTAAAGAGTGCCCTGCAAGGAAGAGTTCCAAGGAGGCACAAGCTGCTCCAAGGCAAGGATGAGTCAACACTCTGGATGCTCAAACAGTTACAACTGCAGACAACTTACTGAGGAGTATGAGATCGGTTTTCAATCACCCCGTCAGTACATTATAAGATTTGGGTGCAACCCATTGTTTTATAGCACAATCATGTGTGGATCGGTTGGGATTAGCCTTATCTTCGCTATCCGAGCCGATAACCATCTTAACTGCTGCTAAGGGTCGTGTCCAGACCTAATCTTTGTATAGAATTGTCTACTTGTCGTAGGAGGCGGAAATTTCGTTGTAGAATTTATTGTTTGCCTACGAGAAGTGTGGACACCATTTTGGGTATGAATTGGATGACTGCAAATCATGTTGCAATCGACTGTATTAATCAACTATCAGCTTCGTTTCAAAATCAGTTGAATTGTCTAGGACAAATTCTGAAGCGGTTACCTAGTTCACCTTAGACGGCCAATCTTCATTCCAAGGTGCGGAAGCACATGTTAGTATGTTATCTGCATCCACTGAAACTAGTTTAAATTTGGCGAACATTCAGGTTGTGAATAACTTTCTGGATGTTTTCACGATGAAGTTTCTTATTAACCTCCAGAGCGAGAGGTAGAGTTTACTTTAGAATTGGTTCCTGGCACGGGATCAATATCTATTGTTTCTAATTGAATATTTCTTTAGAATTAAAGGAAATGGAGTCTCAACTTGAAGAGTCGATGTTAAAGAAATTCATTCGACCGAGTGCTTCACTAAGGAGTGCTCTGGTGTGGTTGGTCGAAAGGAAAAATGGTAGCATGAGATTGTGCATTGATTATCGACAACTCAACAAAGTGACGATCAAGAACAAATATCCTTTGCCAAGGATACACGAATTACTGGATCAACTTCGAGGTGCTGCTGTGTTTTCTAAAATTGATCTAGGGTCGGGTTATCATCCAATAAAAGTTAGAGCCTCAGATTTTCCGAAGCCATCTTTCTGTACTAGGTATGGACATTTTCTATTTATAGTGATGCCCTTCGGTTTGACTAATGCTCCAGCGGTATTCATGGATTACCTGAACCGAGTTTTTCCTCAATTACCTAGATCAATTTGTAGTCGTTTTCATTGATGGTATCTCGATGTGCTCGAAGACCATTGAGGAGCATGTCCAACATCTCCGCATTGTTCTGAAAGTACTCCGAGAAAAGAAGTTGTACTTGAAACCTTCGGAGTGTGATTTTTGGGTGTCAGAGGTAAAGTCTTTGGGACATGTGATTTTCTAAGTCGGGAGTTTCTGTAGATCCCAGTAAGAAGGAAGCGGTGTTGAATGGGAGTGACCGACATCAGCCGCAGATATCAAAAGTTTCTGGGTCTAGCCGGTTATTATCAGAGATTTGTTAAAGGTTCTCACAGTTAGTTTTCCACTTACTCGGTTAACTCGTAAGGGTCATCCGTTTACGTGGGATGCCGATTGTGAAGAATGTTTTCAAGAGTCGAAGATTTTGACTTCTGCTCCAATCCTGATTCTTCCGGATCCGTCATTGGAATTTTAAATTTCGATGACGCTTCAGGGAAGGGTTTAGGATGTATTCTAATGCAAAATCAACAAGTGGTAGCTTATGCGTCCAGACAAATAAGGTCTCATGAGAAGAGTTATCCGACTCATGATTATGAGTTGGCAGCTATTGTGTATGCACTGAAGATTTGGAGACGTTACCTGTATGGGTCTCGTTTCGATGTCTTTAGTGATCAGAATAGTTTAAGGTATCTGTTTGATCAGAAAGAACTGAATAGCAGGCAGAGAAGTGTGTTGAGTTTCTGGAGGATTATAAATTAGTGTTGATGTAGCATTCAAGAGAGGCCAGTGTTGTAACTGATACACTGAGTAGGAAGTCCATCCACATGGCCGAGTTTATTGATGCATGAGATGGAATTATCGGAGTCTTTCAGAGACTTAAATCTGAATTCAAGATCAAGGAGGAACCGGTTAGTGTTGAGCCATATGAGGATCTCTAGTTCCCTAAGGGATTCTATACGCTTAGCACAGGAAGTTGATGTGAAGCTACAATCACAAAAGGTATTTCCAGATTTTACCATAGATAGTGATGGAGTCAGTTGTTTCAACGGTAGAATTTGTGCGCCCGATGATGAGAACAATAAAAGGCAAGTGTTAGAGGAAGCACACCGAAGTTTATATTCTGTTCTAGGGTGTACAGAATATAAAGCAGATGTATTAGTGGCGAGGTATTAGTTTGTTAACCTCTCCTTTGTGAAGGTTAACAAGGAGATAGTATTATGTGATCCCGTTTGACAAGTCAAACGTGAATACGAATATGAAAATGAGGTGACTGTTGACCGTTTTTCACATTGCGAATAAGCACCAAAGGATTAATTGATGGATCTGCTGCAAGGGACTGAACTTTCCAAAGTGAAGTTTGGCGTGCGGTATGGTAGTTTTGAAAAATCATTTTTGTGAAAACCCGCATGCTAAAGTTAATTTTGGGAGCGAATCAAGAGGCTAATGAAATCTGATTTAGGAAAATCCTAGAAGGATTACTTAGGTTGAGGGGAAGCTCTCAATGCAATTGACTAATTCGGAAAGGAATCTGGTGCGTTGTTGGTGAAAACCTCGTGAAGAAGTTGCAATGTAAGAAAAGGAGCTCTGAGTTCTGTTTAATAGTTGTTTTGAGAACAACAGAGGTGATTTTCACTACGTTCAAATTTATTTGATGTCCCCACGGTTTATTTCTACGTTTAAGGTCAAGGTTTTTAGTAAAACCCTCATTCCATCTTTTTGAAAAGTTTTACCTCGAAAACTTGGAAGCGAGTCAAGGAATTTCAGTGACTTTCCGTCACGTTTTTCAATGTGTACGGGAACTGTTATGATTTTAGAAGATTTATTGAGAACGTGTTTACACCCTTCGAGGAAATCGTGTTTGTTTTTACCTCTACCGAGGAGTACCAGTTGTGGATCTCATTTTCAACCTGTATGTCTATCAAGTGTCTTGTATTAAACCCTTTGATTTAGATTAATCAAAGTTGGGGAGTAAACGAGGATAATTGGAATGAAGCTTCGGAAGTGTTTTCAAAACGCGGTGCCGAGCCTATGTAGGCGAATGATGAGTTTCTCGTGTAGATTCGTAACCAGAGAGTTTGTATCAAGGTAGTAGTGGATCATACTTGGATATTGATGTGCCAACTTTGGGAAGATTTTCTACACTTATTTCGTTAATTCAAGATTGTGTTCCAGCAACTTAAGATCTTCTGAGAATGTCGATTCTCGGTTAGTCAGATGAAAGACTTGACGAAATTTTGAGGACAAAATTCTTTCAAGTTGGGGAGAATGTAACATCCGCAAAATAATTAATAGAATTATTTGGATGTTAACCCAATTAAATTAATTTAGTACTTAACGGGTAAATTTATCGAGTGCTAAAATTATTTATTGGTTGTCATCGGATCGTTAACCGGATAATACGGATCAAGGAAGTTTTGGAATTGAAATAAGAGGTTTAGATCAATATGGTAATTGGACCACGTTACCGTTTATATATTAATAAATATATATATATATATATATATATATATATATATATATATATATGTATGCGTATATGTGAGTGAGGAAAAAAGAAAGAATTAAAAAGAAAGAAAGAAAAGAGAGAAGGAAGCGAGAGATACAGAGAAGAGAAAAGAGAGAAAAGAGAAAGAAGAGGAAAGGGGCATGGAGGAAGAAGAGGAAAAAGGGAGAACTTCGGCTCATCAAAACGACTTCCTTCCAACACAAAAAATGCTCAGCGTTACTTCCTCTTCGATTTGGTATCAAGATCTTCATCATCAACTCACTCTCTCTCACTTTGCCATTTTCGAATTTGAGAGGAAAATTGGAGTTTTGATGGTTGTGGCTCAAGGGAAAGCTCAGGATGATGTTTAGGAGCGAGCACAAGGTGGATTACTCGAGTATTGAAGATCGATTGGGTGATTTGGAGTTGAAAATCAAAGATTGGGGTTATGGATGAATAGTAGTTTTGGAGGTTGAAGATGATGAATAGTGTCCATGGAGGATTTCGAGGAATTTGGTATTTCGGTCAAAAGAGGTTTCGTGATCGAGTGGGAAGCTTTGGAAGCGGATTGGGTGTCGCCGGAGCGGGGAACGTTCGTGTGGCTACCCGGTGATTTCGGCTCGATCGTGGATCACGCGTCAAGGGTGAGTTCTACTCACGTTTAGGATTTTTTTGTTTTTCGAATTAATTGATTGATCGTTTTATCGCTTTCGCTGGTCTGGAATATTACTTGATATTGTCTGTTTCGGGTTAGGAATCGATCGGAGCGAGTCTCGAGTGGTGTCGTGTTGAAATGGAATTTTTGGTGATTTGATTTCGAAAGATTTTGACTTAAAAACCGTTAATTGGAAAATACGTCGTTTTTGATAAAACCCGTTTTGATTGAGTCTTTGATTGGATTGGTTGATCGAGTGAGGACGTTGGATATGTTTTTGTACTATTTTGGTATTAGGATTGGACTGGAACAGGTACCGGAAGTGATCGGAATTGATCGGAAAGCAAAATTTCATAAAACAGGACATTTTGGCAATGCTGTCAAATGCGCACGACCCGTGCGTCCAGGGCGCACGACCCGTGCGTCCAGGGGCACGACCCGTGCGCCTAGTTCTGCCCAAATTTTTCAAAGTGCCCTAAATGATTCCGTTTCGATTCCAATCCTCTTCTAATCCTTTCCTAACCCTTCTATAACGATATTAGGCTTATAATGCCATGATTTTGAGTATGTTTCAAAAGAGTTTTATAATATACTTTTGAAGTTGAAATCGTTTCGAAAAACCGATAATAGCATACGTGCGCGGATATGTTTTATTGATAACAAAGCGGACTATGAGTCCTACGTGGTAAAGTATGATTTAGATGAACTAAATGTTCATATGATTGTAGATATATGTTTATATATATATATATACATATATATATATATATATATATTTATATATATCGAGTTGGGTGACGACCCATTGTCGACATACTAGGCGGGGCAGTCATGCTCCCCCACCCTAGGCTCCGTGCCAATAGGAGAATGTACTATTGGTAAGGGGGTTCACCGGGATTAGCACTGGATTGCAATCGGTGTTATGTCATGAGTTTGTTGTACGTTCACCGGGGTTAGCACTTTATTGCAGTCGGTGACGTGTTGATTTTAAAAAGGATTATTAATTGAACCGAGAGAGTTAGTAGGGGTCTCGGTAAAACTCACTGAGATTGTATCTCACTGTTTAAATGTTGTTGTTTTACAGAGACACAGGGACAGCGGAAATCCAAGAGGCACGAGTAGGTTGAGCTCGGACTGGTTGCTGATAGCCTAGCTTTATGTTTAAGCTTATTTCCCTTTTGTTGACTGTAACCTAAGACATTATGTATTTAGTGTATATCTTTCTTCCTCTTTCTTGTATGATACTGAATACTATAGATGCTGATGGTATATGGTCTGAGAACCATATTGTCTTGTTGTAAATAAGACTGTTTGAATTATATTCAGCGAAAAATTTATAGTGATATTCAGTGTCTAAGCAGGAAATATATCTCTGATGTGTTACTAATGTGCACTTGGGTATTTTTAGTAAATAAAAATACCAGGGTGTTACATAAAGGATCGGTCAAAAGTTCATCCTCGTCGCGATGGTATTTAGCATTAACTTCAAGAGGAGTATCCACAGGATTAGCTGATTGGAGGCCAGCCATAGCAATAAGATCTGTGGCATACTTATGTTGATGGAGGAATATACCTTTGGAAGTAGAATGAACCTCAAGTCCAAGGAAATAATGTAAATTACCAAGGTCTTTCATTTGAAATGAGGCTTGAAGCTGTTGTTTAACTTCCCGTATGGATGTTTCAACGGAACCAGTAATGATCATATCATCAACATAAAGAAGGAGTAGTACAATGCCCATAGAAGTGCGATGAATGAACAAAGAGGAATCATACTGACTTTGAGTAAAAGAGAACCCAAGTAGAGTGGAACAAAATTTCTCATACCATGCTTTGGGAGCCTGTTTCAAACCATATAGAGAGCGTTTGAGTTTGCACACCCCCATAGATGAAGAGAATAGGCCCTGAGGAGGAGTCATATAAATATCTTCAGTCAGGTCACCATGAAGAAATGCATTTTTTCAAATCCATTTGGTGGAGAGACCACCCATGAGAAGCAGCTATAGAGAGCACCGTTCTGACAGTAGTCATTTTAGCAACTGGTGCAAACGTCTCATCATAATCAAGGCCACATTCCTGTTTGTTGCCTAAAGCAACCAATCGAGCCTTGTACTGACTGATTGAGTGATCCATCAGAATTCAGTTTTACAGAATACACCCATTTACAGCCTATGGGTTTGATATCAGGAGGGCAAGCAACAATATCCCAAGTGAAATTGTCCTGAAGGGCCTGAAGTTCCTCATTCATGGAATTTACCCAACGCACATCTTTACCAGCCTGCGAGTAACAAGTAGGAATATATGTGCTAGAGAGAGAAGCAGTTAAAGCAGTATGCGAGGAATCAAACCTGTCTGGTGAATATCTATCAGGTGCTCGGGACGTTCTACTAGAACGTCGTAGTGCAGCTGGTGCAGGATCAAGATCTGGTGGCGGATCAGCGTCAGAAGGGGGAGTGGGAACCTGCCTACTGCCTTGTCTTTCATATATAATACTTGGTGTAATACCCTAATTTTGTCCTATCCAAAAAAAAGAGAAATTTTATTTATTTTTAATAAAAACAATTATTTTATTTTTTTTATGCCATGTTTTATTTTATTTTAGTTTGCTACAAGTTTTTAATTTTTGAAAAAAAATAATAATTAGAAGTGAAGAAATAAAAATAAGCCAAGAAGGAAGTGGGGGGGGGGGGGGGTCTATTAAAAATAAGGTGCTGTCATGGAAGCCCAACCCAGCAAAATAGCTAGCCCAATTCGCCTAGCCCACTCCTCCACCCAACCCACAACCCATATCCAACCCACAACCCATAACCCAACTCATCACAAAACCCTAATTCCCCTCCTCCTAACCCTAATTCGAATTCCCCCCCTTCACCCTAAAAGCCATCCACATTCACTCTCCCCCTTAACGCAAAAAATCATCCACATTCATCCCCTAATTCCCCTCCATATTCGACCCCACCCCCTATTATCCCATGGTCAAAACCCCACCTTCTCCCTTCCACACTCCACCTCTCCTCTTTTCTCTCAATTCCACTTCCCCACACTTCCCACTTCCCCATTTTTCCCTTCCCAACACACTCAACCCCTCTCTCTCTCCCTCAATATTCGACCCCCTCTCTCTCTCCCTCAATATTCGGCCATCTCTCTCTCCCTTACACATCACTTTCTCTCAATTACACTCCACCCTTCCCATCACTCCCTCTCTCTTTTCTCTCACTCTCTTTCCCTTTCTCTTTCCTCCCTCACCTACGGCTCTCCCCCTCTCTATCACACCCACATTTTATTTTTTTTTCTTTTTCTTCCCCTTCACCAAACTTCCTCATCCATTCCTCTCCCTATCACACACTTCACACATGGCACTCTCTTCTCCATGCCCATACCTTCAACCATCATCTCCCCTCATCTCACATGTCTTCTCTTTTTTTTCCCCTTCAACAACTCCCCCAAACCTCCATCATAGCAAAAAGTCACCATCACTATCCAAGAGTGGATGAAGAAGGAAGCAAGTTTTTTGTATAAATAGGGTTCCCCACTTTGAAGAAAGGGGACGAATTTGGCTCTTAGAAAAAAGGAGGAGCTTCTAAAAAAAATTAAGGTTTCTCTTAGAGAAATATTCTTCCCTTTCTTTTCCTCCTTCCTAGATTTTTTTAGTTTAAAGGTTCATTTGTATTGAAGAAATTTGAAGAAGGAAATTTCTTCAACATTTCTGGATTTTCATTGTCAAGGTACTAACATGTAATATTTTTATTATTGTTCACGTTTTTAGATATTATTATTGTTGTTTTTTTTAAATTTTAGTTACTGTTTTTGTTATGTAAATATTATTATTGTTTTTTTTTATAAATTTTAGTTGTTCTTGTTATTTAGCCTAGTTACCTTTTTGTATATTTATTTGCTGTTTTTATTATTTAGTGTAGTTGCTTTCTTATTAGAATATTATTGTTGTCTTTTTATTATTTAGTTTAGAGGCTGTTTTTTTTATATTATATTTTTGCTATTGGTTATTCATTTTGTTGTTTGTTATATTATTCTAATTTTCGGAGTAAAAAAGATGTTGTGCCTTTTTTAAATAAATTATACTATTTTCGGATTAAAGAAAAAGTGATAAAAAAAATATGTTGTTTCTTTAAAAATAAATTATACTATTTTCGGATTAAAAAGTGATAAAAAAAAAAGGATGTGTTGTTTTTTTAACAATTACTATTTTTCGGATAAAAAAAATGATAAAAAAAATGTGTTCCTTTTCTATTTTCGGATTTAAATAAAGCCTTTTTTCAAATACTAACAAATATTTTAAAAAAAAAATAAATGGTTACTAGTGTCACTACTCTTTTCAAAAAATAATATAATAACAAAATCTTTTTAAAAAAAAAAGAGTAAAAAGGCCCCCTTTTTATTAAATAATAACTATGACAAAAAAAAAACAACAAAAGAATTTTTCTCCATAATCCGCTTTCAAAATACCACTTTTTAGGCTAGGTTTGTTTTTTTAAGAAAAAAAAAGCGCTTCAAGAATCACGCGTTCTAGGGTAGAATAGTAAAAAAGGGTAATAAACCAATCAATCGTTTTAGCGTCAAAACGCTATTTGCACCCGCGGCAACCTTTTTAAAAAAAAAAGCACCAAAACGCTATTTGCACCCCGCGTTCTCTTAAAACAGCAAACCCATCCATTTTTTTTTACTACAAGCCCATCTTTTCAAACACAACCTAGTTCACCAAAAAACGATTTGGTCACGCTATTCACACCTCCTTTTTTTTAATCCAAACCCCTTTATTATTTGCACCCCCCCCCCTTTTATCACATATTCCGTTTTTATTCACCACGTGATACTTCCAAACCGTTTTCCTTTTTTTCTTTTTAATCGAATTCGCGTATGTTATACCCCAATTTTGTCCGATCATTTATCGCAATTGTTTTAGCCCCCGTGTCACAAGTCCATATCATTACGAGAACGACATTTCGAGCGCTGTCTTGTTTTAATGTAGACCAGTTTGTCTAATTGGGCCAATTCTTAGTAAATGGGCCTATGTTCGGTATTTTGGACTTAATTTAGCCCTTCTGATCAAAAAGCCATAAAAATAATAATGAAATAAAATCAGAAAATAAAAAATATATATTACAATAAAGTATCCAAATAATACAAAAAGCCCAAAAAAATACAAAAATATCACCAAAAATATACAAAAATAAGAATAATCCAAAAAAAATAGAGAAGAACGAAAATAATAAAAGGGGGTGTCAGTAGCATTAACCTTTAGCCCAACAAGCTGCTTGCCCAACAAGTCGACTTGCCCAGCAAGTTAACTTGTCCAGCAAGTCTCTTCACCTAACCATTCACCTATAAAAGGAGGCTCTGTCCACAATGGAAGGGCACACCACAGTGATTCAACAAGAACACTGAACACATTCTCTCCCTCTCCTAGCGAAGCTCTCGCTCTCTCTCTCTCCCCCTCCCTTTTTTATTTTTATTTTTCTTTTAATTAGTTTATTTTTAAATATTCATGATAAATATTTTTCACTAGTTGCACTTTTCATTTTTTCTTTTTTGTTAACTTTTCGTTCATATTCAAAACAAAAACAAAATATTCCTTTTCCTCTCATAAATAAAGAAATATTTTCAAGAACAAAATAGGGGACTAAGTCGACTGTACAGTCGGGTTAGTCTGCTTTTTAGGTCACTAATGAACCGTTACGGATCATGGCCTAAAATCCCTATTTAAAACAAACAAATTTCTAAATTAAAATAAACACAAACACACTTCTTCCCACAAATCAAATTTTCAAAATAGGGGATTAAGTCGGCCGTACGGCCGGGTTAGTCAGCGTTCTAGGACGAATGGACCGTACGGATCAAGAGTCCTAAAACCCCTATTCAAATAAAATCAAACCAACATACATCAAACTATCTTCCAAACTTCAAAAAACTCCATTTTCACAAATTAGGGGACTAAGCCAACTGAACAGTCGGATTAGTCATCATTTTAGGACAAATGAACTGATCACTCAGGAGTCCTAAAATCCCTAAATAAAATACACCAACAAACAAAGTTTTCTACCAAGAACTACGTGTGATTTGATTCTCTACCAAGAGATACGTAGGAGCAGAGGGCGGCCGACCTCTGTCAATCGCGCTAATAAAAAACATTTTTCAGTCTTCTCCTAAATAATCATTTTCTTAAATAAAATATCAATTTTCTTCTTTCTTTTTTAATTAACAATAAAAGGGTAAAAATAAACATTTTGAAAATTAATATTCTTTCCTACAACTAGTTAGCAGGTAACCTTCATTAGGAAGGATGTCGTGGGGTGCTAATACCTTCCCCACGCATAACCGACTCCCGAACCCTTATCTGGTCTCAAGGACCCTTATCCATTCCAAAAGGGATTTTCCAATGTTTGCCCTCAAACTAAACTTTGGTGGCGGCTTCATTCCCGAACCTTTGAGAAATCCTCTCCCGGATTTTTCGGTCGCTACAGCTGGCGACTCCGCTGGGGACAATTTAGAGAGTCAAACCTAGTCTAATTAGTTGTAGGATTAGTGGTTAATGTTTCTTTTTACCCTTCCCTTTCACCTTTTATTCTTGTTGCATGTTATATATTTATGTGATATGAAACTTTAGGATAGAAGACCACTTCTTGTGTATGTGTTTGTTTGTTTTGCAGCTTGGGGGGTATCATTGGCATTTTGCTCCTTCACACACTCCACTATCACATTTTTGCACACACATGAGAATAGTCCTATACCCGGACTGGAGAATAACCTAAGTTAGAACGAGACTGCGTAGTGATGGCCTACTGGATGTGCGTCCTGTTGGGTGGTCACGAAAGTCTCACCTAGAGTTTGGTCCCTCTTGAGAATGCTGGCACTCCTAATAGCTTGCCTATTGTTGTTGATCAGTGTTCTTAACCGGGATCGTTGGCTCTAGGAACCTTATGTAGGACTCTTTAGAGCTACCCTTTGAAAGGTTCACTTAACAGACAAGCCCTAGACCTATTCTCTGAGAAACCCTCGTAGGACACAAAGGAGCCTTATACCCCTGCATTCAAACAAACACTGATACATTTTTCCGGTCTTCTAAAAAGAAAAATTCAAAAAATCATATTTTATTTTTGCAAGTTATTTTTTAGAAACATGTCTCATGCATTTGCATTTTCATCATTCATATCCATCATCATGTGTTATTCATCCATTACATTTTATTTCGTAATTTAAAAAAATGAGCATACTTTTTGAAAAAAATTGATGAGAGATGAGGCGTTGTTGCAAATACATTTTAATTTATTTTTCTTCCTTGAAAAAGTTTAACCTACTAAATTTCAAACGAGGTCGAACATAGTTGCAAACTCAAGTTGTTTCAAGACACTCAATTTTCCAAAAAATTCAATGTTGCAGCTCGTCCACAATTTTTGTCGGCAAAACAATGCATCTCATCCATCCCATGATAAACGATCAAATAGTCTATTTTGTTAACTAATGTGTTATCAAAATTTCCTCTATCATGTCTCTAACTATGTTAACTGTCTGTGAAGCATTCGTATAGTGAACTTGTATGCGATGTGCATTTGCTCTTATTTGAGTCTGTTAGTGTCCACACATTTCCATCCTATCATCATCCGTTGATCATGTACAGTCTCACCCCGACCACTCCATAAAGTGCATATTCTCCACACAAGTTCTTAGTTGGCTCTTTGGTTTTGTCCCCAATGATGAAATTTCATAAACTAACACTTGGATCCTCCAAACTGGGGCAAATTTGTGATCACTAGATATCTTGTCAACATTGTATTCCCTTGGTGCAAGTCCTTTACAAAAAAAAAATCAAAAAAGCCTGTTAGGTTGAAAACTCGCGAGAGCAGCCTAAGCAAAAATTAGGGCATATAAAAAGAAATAAAGAAAAAGAGCAGATATATAAAAATAAATAAATTTTTTGTCCTTGAGTTAGTCTTTGAGAAAACAAGCAATCATGATTTGAAATGAAGTTTGGTCATCTCTCCATATCCCAAAAAAAAAATACCCTTTGCTACCCACTTTGAGCCAAAATCAAAAATCAAAAATCTTTCAATCACCCCAGACAAGGATCAGTTCAATATCAAAAATGGTGTATCACTTTTATTAGCTCAATCAGCTTAAAAAAAAGAGAAAGAAAAATCACAAAAAAAGTGAAATTCATAAAAGAGGATTGAAAAATCCTGAATAGAAAAAAAAAGCAGTAAAAAATTGTGAGCTGACAAATCATACTATCAAGCATATAAGAGATCCTTGTCTAAAGAAAACCCTCAAACACTTTTTGGCCTAATTATCCGTTTCTTTCATAAAACCTTAACATCATTGGCCTCAAACACTTCTTTGGGTCTACTTATCTTTTCTTTCATAAAAGGTCATATTCTCAATACACCCCCAAACACTTCTTTGGGCCCAATTATCATTTCTTTTCATAAATCCCAAACCATTGGTACATTATCCCCAACCATTGGCCCCATTACAAACCTTCTCTTTCATGAATCCCTAATCATTGGCCACATTACCAACCCTTTCTTACATAAACCCCTAACCGTTGGCCACGTTACAACCCTAAACAAGTCCATTCTGATCGAGAATTGATTGCTTTCGTTTTCTTAAAGTTTTAATTTTAGGACAATTGAGTTTATTTATTTACAGTATGTTTGCTCAAAAAAAATATAAAGCTAAAAAAGGCAAAAAAAAAAAAAGAAAAAAAAAAGGCTTGCGCTCCAAGAAAAAAGGCCTGCACTGATACCAAGACAAGGTTTAGTGATCACCAAGTGAAATTTTCATCATCAGGACTATCATAGTCCATGGGAATCATCTTAAAAGAACCAAAAGTTTATACTAGGACCATCACCTAGATCCCAAAGTGGGGCAGTCTCTTCACCTTTCATGCTTCTCGAACTTGGGGAAATTTTCCAGCGTCCGTCTCATTCATATACCACATCCATATAGCCATACGACCAACTCACAAACCCATTACCCTAACTCTGTCACCTTTCCCCTACCTCACTCGAACTAGAAATATCATTCCAAAGTGAGGGCAATCCTGTCACCATTAACCCCTCACTCCGCTCAAAATTGGGGAAATTCGCCCTACACCCATCTTATCCCCTTGTCATATTCACATTCATAAAACCATACCGGGGCAATTTCTCAACCCACCATCCTAAATACAACTTTTCACAAACTCTAGTCAGGGCAACATTGTCCTTGTCATAGGTGGGGCAACACCAAACGCCATGGGTTTGAGACAAAATCTTTTGCCTTCCACCTCTCATTCCAAAGTCACAGCATTACCAATTCATAATTTCCTCTACACCCCTAGTTGTTGTCACCACTAGATAGGAGCAAGTTATGCATTCACCGTCATCAACTAGGAATTAGGGCAGTCCCACATTTCTAGAGTTGGGGAGAACATACCTTTAATGACTTTGGCAAAAACCTACCATTCATCCCCTGACGTGTCATATCTGTCCATACCCCGAGTCAACTGACTCATTCATCTGTATTTGCACTACTCTACATGTTCACTAAAACAATGCTTCAAAGAGAGAGAACACAAGTTACTAATATGAAGTTGGAAACACACTCAGTTAACTTTGTGGACCTAAAATTCAATCGTCATGGGACATCATAATCAAATGGAACAATGTGAACGAGCTTGCAAATGCAATCAAATACTTTTGTGCATTAGTGCATGTGAATCACAACCTTGAGGTTGCCACGTTTGAGTTCAAACCTTTTTCCAAGGAATAATTACTTCTCTGCCTCTCGCATCAAAAGTCTCATTTCTCATCATTACAAAAAAAATTCTGCATCATCAATAAATCATAGCGTAAATCATTCCATCATGCAATCATGCATCTACCATAGCACCTGCATCTAAGCAATACATTTGCATTCACATGTTATCTGTATTCGCATACACGGCTGATCAACTTTTGATTCCGATCAGCTCTAGCATCCACAACTCACAAGCTTTTGTAGTTTATCTCCTTTCATATTGCACACATTACACGCATGCACACATATAACATTTTGCTTCGATAGACGTGCCAAGTGTCGGTCTCATCGTTGCCAAACTTTCTACATCAGTAATCATATCATTGTACCATGCATTCGTCATATCATTATACCATGCATGGCATTTGCATTAAAGCATTACATTTGCGTCACATTCACACTTTGCATTTCATACACTCATCATATACCAAGAAAAAAAAGGAAAAGCAAAAACGCAAAAAGAGGGAAAATCGCTCATTCCATCACATTCATCATTAATCAGTACAATTACATTCATATCTTATCTGCAATCACATATGTTATTTGTCAACCTCTATGTTCCACCAACTTCAACTCACATCATCTGCCACGTTTCATTCATCCCATCGGACACCTACCATTTCACATACCCATATTGCACGCATGCATCATTCATCGCATTTTTAGGCATGCAAAATATAGATAACTTTTCCCTTCTCAGGTAAATGCATTCATTAGGTATGTCCTAGGCAAGTACGCCGTGTGTCAATCCCAATAGTTTGTTCCCTCAAAGTCAGTGCTCCAAGCACTGGTCTCATATCACAATTCAGAGTCTCGGACCCCCAGCAGTCCCTCGTAGCCCCAGCGCTCCTTTAGACCTCCAATGGTCATTCATTCCAGATCGCACGTCGCGTTATCGAGCAACCGACGGATCATCCGACCCCAGGTCCATCAGTTCAGTTCGACCCAGTATGTCAAAGCAACGACTTCGAACTCTACCTTCAAGATCACTATTGTTACCAAGTGGCTTCAGTCTCAAGAGGGGGGGTGAATTGAGATTTAAAAACTTTTCAGATCTTTTGAAAATGTTTTTCCCCTTTTCAATGACTTAGATCAATTTTCGCGCAGGTTAAGTGGAAGCGAAGGAATTAGAGTATAAAGCAGTAAAGCGGTAAAACAGTAAAGCAGGAAAGCAGTAAAGCACGCAGAGATTTATCCTGGTTCGGTCACCTCCTAGTGACCTACGTCCAGTCCTCACACCCTTGTGAGATTTTCCACTAAAACAACAACAAGGCTTACAGGTGCCTTGGAAAACCTTTACAGACTTAGGCACTCTCCTCCTAGGATACCCCACCTATAGAGAGCCTTCAGATCTATTATAACAATAACAAGAGATACCCCACCCCTGTTACAATCAACTGCCCTAGAAAGATACCCCACTTCCTAGTACATGCAGCTACTCTAGAGAGATACCCCACTCCCTAGAACAAAACACAACAATTAAATAATAAACAATTGTAAATGCAGAAATACCTCTAGTGTAGGCAGATATTACAACTTGAAGAATACAACCCCAACTAACTCTTAGCAACAGATCAGCTCAGACAGACCAACGGTACGTGACGAGCAAAAGTAAAAGCGTAAAGAGTTTTTCTCAAAAGTTCTCTGATTCGTGAAATGGGTTGTGTGAAAATGAACGTGAAGTATTGCCTATTTATAGGCTATGAGAAATTCATTTTTACGTTGAAAATAGTGTAGGAATCGATTCTTTGTTAATTGGAATGGATCTAGGAATCGATTCATTTGCTTGATCTGATCTAGGAATCGATTCTGATTTGTTTGTAAAAAGGATGTAATCGATTCTTAGGATCTCCGGGAGGCTAGGAATCGATTCTTCACTAAGTTAAAATATGTAGGAATCGATTTTCAGCTTGCCTGAGACAAGTGGGAATCGATTCTCACTTTGTGTGAAAAAGGTTGGGAATCGATTCTTCCCTTAAAAATATTTGGCTCAGAAATCGATTTATGTACTGAAAGTACATGACCTGAAAATCGATTTATAGCTTTTCTGTTTTGCCTGAAAATCGATTTTGATATATGTTTATGCATGAGAAAAATCGATTTTGTTATTTAAAAGTTGATAAGAAATGTTTACGTAAATATGCATGCAACTTTAAAAAACTTTGTGAGTGTGTGAGACTTTGAGATACGAGCTGACCTTTGAAAGAGCTTACACTTTTTCCTAAGACACACCCAAACCCTAAGGACTACCCTTATATTTAAGGACTACCCTTAAACTTGAATCTTCAGTTCTTGGCTTGCTTGTCTTGGATTGTGACTTTGACGTTTAGTCACTTTTATTTACTTTTGGCTATCAACTTTACCTTTGCCTTTTTCATCATCAAAACTAATCCTGCAATATTAGATAACCTGCAACACAGGTATCCACAACTATGTCGCCACTGAGCGCGACGGATCACCCGACCCCAGGTCCTTCAGACTAGCTGTGTCAGCCTAAGGCATGGCGGACGTCCTTGGAGGTGAGCAAATTAGGTCAACGACCCGATCTTGCCCCTCCGGCCGCTCGAAAAAGGCCACCCCCGAGCATACCATTTTACTAGTACCATTGCTAGTTTGTGCTCTTTTGGACCCCCAGTGGTCCTTCAAAGCCCCAGTGCACCTTCGAACCCCAAGTGGTCCTTCAGGGTTTAGGCAACCCCATGGAGCCCCAGTGCTCCCTTAGAGCCTAAATGCTCTTTTAGAGCCCCAGTGCTCCTCCAGATCCCCAGTGATCATTTCTTTTTTGTTCTCGGTTAACACGCCAAGTATTAATCGTCCCTCTTTTCCCTAACTCATCTTCCCCCTAAGCAGACAAAATTAGCGTCTATTCTATCTTTATTTTTATTTCTACTACGAAAATCTGAAAACCATTCACCTTTTCTAGTAAAATATAAATAAAGAGGGGCAGCTGTTATACCCCAATTTTGTCCGATCATTTATCGCAATTGTTTTAGCCCCCGTGTCACAAGTCCATATCATTACGAGAACGACATTTCGAGCGCTGTCTTGTTTTAATGTAGACCAGTTTGTCTAATTGGGCCAATTCTTAGTAAATGGGCCTATGTTCGGTATTTTGGACTTAATTTAGCCCTTTTGATCAAAAAGCCATAAAAATAATAATGAAATAAAATCAGAAAATAAAAAATATATATTACAATAAAGTATCCAAATAATACAAAAAGCCCAAAAAATACAAAAATATCACCAAAAATATACAAAAATAAGAATAATCCAAAAAAAATAGAGAAGAACGAAAATAATAAAAGGGGGTGTCAGTAGCATTAACCTTTAGCCCAACAAGCTGCTTGCCCAACAAGTCGACTTGCCCAGCAAGTTAACTTGTCCAGCAAGTCTCTTCACCTAACCATTCACCTATAAAAGGAGGCTCTGTCCACAATGGAAGGGCACACCACAGTGATTCAACAAGAACACTGAACACATTCTCTCCCTCTCCTAGCGAAGCTCTCGCTCTCTCTCTCTCCCCCTCCCTTTTTTATTTTTATTTTTCTTTTAATTAGTTTATTTTTAAATATTCATGATAAATATTTTTCACTAGTTGCACTTTTCATTTTTTCTTTTTTGTTAACTTTTCGTTCATATTCAAAACAAAAACAAAATATTCCTTTTCCTCTCATAAATAAAGAAATATTTTCAAGAACAAAATAGGGGACTAAGTCGACTGTACAGTCGGGTTAGTCTGCTTTTTAGGTCACTAATGAACCGTTACGGATCATGGCCTAAAATCCCTATTTAAAACAAACAAATTTCTAAATTAAAATAAACACAAACACATTTCTTCCCACAAATCAAATTTTCAAAATAGGGGATTAAGTCGGCCGTACGACCGGGTTAGTCAGCGTTCTAGGACGAATGGACCGTACGGATCAAGAGTCCTAAAACCCCTATTCAAATAAAATCAAACCAACATACATCAAACTATCTTCCAAACTTCAAAAAACTCCATTTTCACAAATTAGGGGACTAAGCCAACTGAACAGTCGGATTAGTCATCATTTTAGGACAAATGAACTGATCACTCAGGAGTCCTAAAATCCCTAAATAAAATACACCAACAAACAAAGTTTTCTACCAAGAACTACGTGTGATTTGATTCTCTACCAAGAGATACGTAGGAGCAGAGGGCGGCCGACCTCTGTCAATCGCGCTAATAAAAAACATTTTTCAGTCTTCTCCTAAATAATCATTTTCTTAAATAAAATATCAATTTTCTTCTTTCTTTTTTAATTAACAATAAAAGGGTAAAAATAAACATTTTGAAAATTAATATTCTTTCCTACAACTAGTTAGCAGGTAACCTTCATTAGGAAGGATGTCGTGGGGTGCTAATACCTTCCCCACGCATAACCGACTCCCGAACCCTTATCTGGTCTCAAGGACCCTTATCCATTCCAAAAGGGATTTTCCAATGTTTGCCCTCAAACTAAACTTTGGTGGCGGCTTCATTCCCGAACCTTTGAGAAATCCTCTCCCGGATTTTTCGGTCGCTACAGCGTAAAAAAAAAAAATAGGTTGTTACTAGTGGTCACTCTGAGCCTTGCTTGTTTGACCGTTAGGACTAACCTTCCTTTTTTCACAGCGGATTAGTAGCGGGGATCACTCTGAGGTTACTCGTTTGATCATTGCAAATATTCGCCTAAACTTCTTTTTAGTTAATAAAGTACAAACATAATTTCGACTCCTTTTTATCACGCTTCCCGGTAAGCACGTTTTCAAGTGAACAAACGCTCAATCCCAAACCGGTTGTCTATAGCGGTCACTCTGGGCCCGGCTCGTTTGAACGCTGTAAACACCTCCTTTTTCAAATAAGCCATTTATGACGACCACTCTGGATTTATCTGTTTGGTCACCATGAACGGCCTCTAGTTTTCCCAAACTTTTCAAAAAAATAAAAAAATACCAACACACAAATTTTTTCTAACCAAGAACTACGTAGCTTTGATTTCTCCATCGCACCTGGAGATACGTAGGAGCGGGGGCCCACTCCCGTCGAGCGCAAAAAAACTAAAATTTTTATTAAGTCTTCTTTTCCGTTTTTTTTGCAAATAACAAAAAAGGGTAAATTAAAGTGTTTTCTTTAAACTTATTTTTCTACACATTAAATTAAAAGGTAACCTTTTTAGGATGTTGCGGGGTGCTTGTACCTTCCCCGCACTTAATCGACCCCCGAACCCAAAAACAAAGGTTTTTTCAATGTTTTCCTAAAAATAAATATTGATGGCGGCTCCATTGTTCAAAAGCAACGAAGGATCCCTCCGCCGGATTCTTCGGTCGCTACAGCTGGCGACTCCGCTGGGGACTTTCTTTTTTTAGAGGGTCAAGCCTAATTTAGTTAAATGTGTAAATTATTAGTTTAGTACTTTATTTACCCTTAGTCTTTATATTCGCATATTGAACCTTAGGGTAGAAGACTTTTATTCTGCTATTTGTTTTCTTGCAAACCTTAGGGTAGAAGACTTTTATATTGCTATCTGTTTGCTCTTTTGCAGTTTGGGTAGTTTTAGGTTGCTTATATCACACACATCACCTACACCTATTTATTCACACGCTTCTGAGTGGGGCCCTATACCCGGGTCTGAAAAATAAACTTAGGACGAGCGGAGATGATTAGTGACAGTCATTCTGGATTTATCTGTCTGACTCTCATGAAAATCTCAACCAGAGTATGCTCTTTCGCGGCATCCCACACCAGGTAGCTCGCTATCGTTGTGGGTCATATCGTGAAAGGGATTTTAGCTCTGGAAACCTTTGTGAGGAAGTGAATAGAACTACCTGAGAGGTTGATCACATAAGTGACCCTAGACCGTGACCTATATGTAAGACATAACCTGTTTAGGACACAAAAGCAATTCACCTACCCGCTGCATCATCACAACAACTTTTTTTTCAAAAAAATCAAACAATGAAAACCATTTATTCTTTTGCCCTTTTCATATTTTATGTGACATGGTTAATGTTCCTCAAATTTTTGAATCACCAAAATTTTCCCCTGTAACATCATTCTTTAATTCATCATACATCATCATTATTTCACAAAAAAATACAAAAAAATCCTCACATTGCATGCTCTTCATCTCATTTAGGTTTGCCGGGAATTGTAAGAGGTTCGAAAGTTTTGTCATAAGCAAGGCAATATGGGATCAAACTGTGAAGCAATCCAAACTCTGAACTACCCTATAGTGAAGCAGCCTAATCTGACAAGTCTAAGGGAATGTGCTGGTCGGTTGCCGCCCATCGAGCGCAGGTCTTTTGATAGAGTGTATGGGAAGATTATTATGTTACTACAATTGGACGTGCAAACGGAGGCCATTGCCGCTTTGAGCCAGTTCTACGACTCTTCATTAAGATGCTTCACCTTCAAAAATTTCCAGATGGCACCTACCTTGGAAGAATATACACAGATCTTCGGCTTTCCTCAACAAGACAAGGGACCCTACCAGTATCAGGGACAATACTACACAGATGAGAAGCTCGCCTCAATGTTACAAACCAGCAAAGAGAACTTGAAGCTCCGGAAGAAAAATCGAAATGGCATTGCAGGATTCCCACAAGAGTATCTGGAAGGCCAAATGCAATCCTTCGCCGACGCTAGAAATTGGGGTCCTTTTAAGCAGGTGTTAGCTTTGACTATCTTTGGCATTGTCCTATTTCCACGCCTTGAAAGATATGTGGACACAACAGCTATTGGCGTCTTCTTATCCTTCAAAGATCCGATTCCAGCCATGCTTGCAGACACTTACTGTACTTTCACTCATTATAGTGAGCTAAGGGGAAAAAGGATATCTTGCTGCCTGCACGCCTTGTATGTTTGGCTTCTCACCCATGCTTTCGTTAACAAAGTCAGGGTAGAAGGCCCAATTGAAGACGCCAGAGGGTGTGATGTGAAGGCAATGAACACTAGTGAATGGTTGCAAGTGCTGGGGGGCCTTCATGAATATAAGGTTCGTTGGCACCCATCATGGTGGAAAGATAGGCCTGAAGTGGTTTTTCAATGTGGAAGCTTCCAAAATGTCCCACTCATGGGGACAAGAGGATGCATAAATTACAATCCTTCTCTAACTCTAAGACAGCTGGGGTACCCCATGCGAAATCCGCCCACCGAAGACATGTTAATCCCTTTTTACCTCCATGAAGGAAGCCCAAAAGAAGTTGACATGCTCCGGAAGATTTCTCAAGCATGGAATTTGGTCGTCCGCAAGGGACAAGAGCTTACTAAGAAGAGCGGCGATAAGGAAACCACCTTTCGTCAATGGCTCCAAAAGAGGATCCAAGACACCCGATTGCCTTACCAAAGTGCACTACGGGTGGAGGAAGAAATACCTGAACCTACCCTTCCCACTGTTGAAGATTTAGATAAGCTTAAAATGGCATTGTCAAAAGCCGAGGAAGAAAAGAAGGGCTTACAGGCAGAGTTAGAGCAAGCGCTCCTAAAGAACCAGAAGCTGGAGGAAGAGAACGCAAGTAAGTCAGTGGCCATGGAAGACAGCCGCAAGCAGCTCAATATTGAACAAAAGAACAAACTAGAGGTTCAAAGGTACCTAAGAGGAGCGAAAGAGGAAATAAAACGTTGCAACCTGAAAATGAACCAAGCCATCGATGATACATACAAGTGGAAAAAGTTATGGGAAGAATCAATGATGGCTGAAAAGACCGCACAGAGCCTGCTAATGGTATCAAAGAGAGAGTCCCGGATGATGGCAGCCGAGTTTGAAGAGCAAGTGAAAAGTATCAAGCGGGATAAAGATACCATTGAAGAGATACTCCGAGAATACCAGCAAGCCTTAAGAAGGGAGCATGAAAAATCTGATGAGCTGAACGACCATATCAGATATCAAGAGGAGGTCTACCACCAGCTGAAGACAGAAAGCATCTACTGGGAGAACCGCTTCGTGGAGTTGGTCAGCAAGATAGAAAACCATGAAGTCTTCATAGAGCTGAAGAATGAAAGCTTATACTGGAAAGACAGATTCTCAAAGCTGGCATGGCTGGCCGATCAAGCTATCATAGGAATCCCCAGACGTCTGAAGGAGGCTAACGCGGCAATGCACCCATTTAACACCCCGGTCCAAGTTTCCGAATTCATGGAGTTTTGCGAGATTCTGATTGCCGAACTCCGGGAGAAGGCTGGCAGCACTAATAGTAGAAAAAGAGAGAGGAGTGGAAAAATGAAAGCCATATGTATTTGAGTGAAATTTAAAGAACATTGTACTTTTCTTTTCGATGTTTTATTTCCAAAATATTGTACTTTCCTCCATCAATGAAGTTTGTTTGTCTCACATGCTGATCCTTTATCTTGAAAATATTGTGGAACCTTAATCTGTGTACTTATGACAAATCAGGATGTGCTTGCAATTCCCGACCTAAAACAATAAGACTCATGCACACATGCATCATTCGCATTTTCATCCATTCATATACTCATACATATACTCATAACATGTGTCCCACCAACAGAGTAAAAGACAAGCTGGTGCGTCAACATCGCTACTGGACTCGTTCTCAGGCCAGAAACATGGAAGAAAATCAGGACAATCCGCCTCAAGATATCCCGGATCAAGGCAATCCACATCAGAACCTAGGCAATCAAGAGCTTAGGGCAGAAATAGATGGGATGAAAGAACAGATGGCTGAAATCTTGAAGGTTCTACAAGCTTTGAAGGGCCAAGACACAAGTGAAGATGCCTCCGCTGGGAACACAGAAAACCAAGTTACCAACCCTCCTCCTCCCAATGGACTCGGGATCCCGCATACAGTGCACCATACTGGGCCTAATGGCCAAGGTTACATATGGCCTCCTTACGGACTTCCACAAGGTTACACACCTCCAACAGTCGATGCTAGTCCCTCAGGAGTCGCGGGCCAACAGCAGCTTACATCAACGGGTCACGATGGTAATCCGGGGGCACCACAAGTTCAAAACCCGACCCCCGTCGTCATACCACAAGGACTCCCACTTGGCTGCCCTCCACCGCCGATAGCTAACGCTCAAGCTCAGGGTTCCAACCTCAGGGATCCCACCCATTCACATACCCCAAATGTGAACCCAGCCATAGTTCCGATGATGCATCCTTACTATGGTATGGGTGGGCTTCCTCACGACTACTCTATGGAGAACCCTCAAGCCCAAGGAAAGCTGCAAATGCTGGAAGAAAGGTTGAGAGCGGTTGAAGGATTCAGTATTGGTGCAAGAAATGCACAAGATTTATGTCTCGTTCCAAACGTGGTCATTCCCCCTAAGTTTAAAGTGCCAGATTTTGATAAATACAGAGGAGCAACATGTCCGGCAAGCCACCTAACTATGTATTGCAGGAAGATGGCTGCATTCGCAAATGACGATAAGCTGCTTATCCACTACTTCCAAGACAGCTTAGCTGGGGCAGCTTCAAATTGGTATATGCAGTTGACACCCACTCATATTCGGTGTTGGAAGGATCTCGCTGATGCTTTCCTTAAGCAGTATAAGTACAACACTGATATGGCTCCTGATAGGACTCAGCTACAAAACATGACTAAAAGGGATAATGAGTCCATCAAGGAATATGCTCAGCGTTGGAGAGGACTAGCAGCACAGGTAGCACCGCCTCTTTTTGAAAGGGAAATGGTATCTATGTTCATGGAAACTCTCCCTTCACCCTTCTATGAAAAACTGATCGGGAGCGTATCGTCAAGTTTCTCGGACATGGTCGTTATTGGAGAAAGGCTGGAGAACGGAATGAGGAATGGGAAAATCGCTTATACCCCCCCCGGAAACACTAACCAGAGAAAGCCCTTCTCCGGATTTCCTAAAAAGAAAGAAGGAGAAGCCAATGCCATCACAGGAACCGGAAAAACTTCCTACTCCAATCCCTCTCACACCAATCCGTTCTCAGCACAAACACTACCTACCCCACCTACCCAAAATAACCAAGGCCATAAAACACAAAACTACTCAGTCGGAAAGTTCGTCCACTTTGATCCAATCCCAATGTCATACTCCGACCTATTCCGCCACCTGCTCAGCCATAATTTAATCACCACCCGCCCAATGAGACAGATCCAACCCCCTTTTCCTAGAGGCTTCGATCCAAACACCACATGCGAATTTCATTCAGGAACGGTCGGCCATTCCATAGAAAATTGCAAAGCATTGAAGTTTGTCGTCCAAGATCTAATCGCCTCGGGCTGGTTGAACTTCAAGGAAAATGGTCCTAATGTGGCTACCAACCCATTACCAGGACATGGGATGCCCTCAACTAATGCAATTGAAGATTCTGCAGAACCGTCCCTAATCAGGAGGGTAGAATGCATCCGGACGCCCCTGGAAGTGATTCATGCTAATCTGTGTTCCTTTGGGATTATTGAGAGGGAATGCACTGGAAAGAATCCATGTAATGACCATCACTGCATTGGAAATTGTGAGGCATTTAAACAAGTGCTTCAGGACCTGTTGGACCGACATGTAATACAAGTAGGCTTTCAAAAGAGGGAGGACCAGGTGTCAACTATCCTATCGAGCAATGGCCAGAACAAGGATACTCGGAAGCCGTTAGAGATCCACTATACTAAGGACTCCAAGTCGTCCCTGGGTATGCCTAAACCAATCACTATCCAAGTGCCAGCTCCCTTCCCCTACAACGACACCAAAGCGGTCCCCTGGAACTACAATGCGAAAGTCCAAGTGGAAGGTCCTCAGAGCAATCCTGATGTCACAAATGTCTCGGGAAGCAGCGGAATGACTCGGAGCGGGCGCATCTATGCCCCTGAAAGACCCAGAGGAGGAGAATCAAATGAAAGAGGAAAGATCGATAAAGGCAAAGACAAAGAAGTAGAGCCATCTGACAAAGATACGGGCAAGAAGGCACTATCTGAGCAAGAAGCCAGTGAGTTTCTAAAGATTATGAGGCAGAGCGAGTACAAGGTAGTGGATCAGCTGAATCAGACTCCCGCTAAGATATCCCTGCTATCGCTATTACTCAATTCGGAAACCCACCGAGCAACACTAATGAAGGTACTGAATGAAGCCCATGTCACTCCCGACATCACAGTTGGTCAGTTTGACGGGATCGTCGGAAATATCGTTGCAAACAATTACCTCACCTTCACAGATGATGAGATCCCCGTCGAGGGAAGAGGGCACAACAAGGCTTTGCATATCTCCGTGAAATGTGGAGAATACTCTCTAGCTCGAGTACTCATCGATAACGGATCGTCCCTGAATGTACTACCCAAATCAACCATGAACAAGCTAGACGTAGACTGTTCATACATGAAACCCAGTTCTACACTGGTCAGGGCATTCGATGGGTCTAAAAGAGAGGTTATCGGAGAGATGGAGTTACCTGTACAGGTAGGTCCAGAAGTCTTCATAGTGAGTTTCCAAGTGATGGACATCAATCCGTCTTACAGTTGTCTTCTGGGAAGACCATGGATCCATACGGCAGGGGCTGTGCCCTCTTCTCTACACCAAAAGCTCAAGTTCATAGTCAACAACAAATTGGTGGTCGTTTCAGGAGAAGAAGAGCTGCTAGTCAATAAGCCGTTTCCTATACGTTATGTTGAGGCTGCAGAAGAATCTTTCGAGACCGCCTTCCAAGCACTAGAAATTGCAAATGCTACCTTTGTGGGGGAAGGGGCCCCATCATTAAAACCAAAGCTGTCCAAAGCTGCATTAATGATTGCTAAAGTCATGACAAACAAGGGTTATCAAGCTGGAAGTGGTTTAGGGAAGACTGAACAAGGGATCCTAACACCCATACAGCCGCGTGAAAACAAGGACAGATGTGGGATAGGGTACCGGCCTAGTCGTACTGACAAAGGAAGGATCACCGCAGAAACGAAGGAGCGAAGGTTGGCCAAACTTGAGGGTCGGGAGCCAAATATGAAGAAGATTGTCATCTGTGACATAAAGCAAAGCTTTCAGAGCGCAGGAATGCTAGATCCTAACCAGGTTGCAGCTATTGAAGATGATTCAAGCGCTGAAAATGGCGATGTCAGTCTTGTGCGCCGTTGTCCAGCAAGCAAAGAGCTCAAGAATTGGGAGATCGTCGATTTTCCTGTAGTTTTTAGTTCAAAGTAATGTTTCTGTAATGCAATCCTATGGCTCTGCCCAAGGCCTTAGGACATTTCATTCGGGCACACATGTTTCCTTTCAATATCAATATCAATAAAATGTTATTTCAGATTCTCCAATAAATTTCAGTTCTCTTTTGCACTTGCGTTTTATTTTCTTTTGGCTCGTTTTTCATTCCATCAATTTATACTAATGCAGATTCACTACAACAAAACAGGAAAGCGGCGGCGGTTGAAAAAGCATTCTGCGGCGGTTTTAACCGCTGCAAAATTCCCTTCGCGGCGGTTCCCAAACCGCTGCAGTTACCTCCGCCGCGAGGAAACTCTGCGGCGGTTTTGGCAACCGCTGGAATAACCGCCTGGAGCAGTACTTAGCGGCGGTTTAAGCGGCGGTTTTCGTTTTGCGGCGGTTGTAACCCGCCGCTAAACTGTCGGTTAATATCCCATATTTCTGCAGCGGTTTTGTGGAATTTTGCGGCGGTTTGCTATTTGCGGCGGTTTAGAACCGCCCCTAAACTATTTCTAATGCCAGTATCCTTAACTATCTGTGACGGTTTTGAGGATGTTTGCAACGGTTCAGAACCGCCACTAAACGATTTATGTGATGGTATATTCCTTACTTATCTACAGCGATTCCGGGATGTCTGCGGTGGTTCAAAACCTGAGGACGAAACTGCTTTTAGCTTTAAAGGCTCAAATAAATTGTTTTGTTATTTATAACAACTTTTTCTCAAATTATTTAAAAACATAAAATTATAAACCTACATAAATAATTAAAAAAGTTCATTCATTCATACTTAAATAAAATAACACAATAATATCAAAAGGTAGTGTTGTCCCAAAATATCAAAAGATATGTGGTTTAGGAGTATAAATTTCCCCAATATAAGAACATGTTTTTCAACATTACTAGTTAATAACAAATCCTAAATCTAAATAGTAGATATTGGTCCATGATGTGTTGGGGCATGACTAGCAGATGAAGAGCGCATTGCTTCAGCTGGCGAACGTAAATTGGCGGCCTGAAATTAAACAAAAATAAAGTTATGAAGTTACCAATTATCACCACAATGAAAACTAATCTAAAACCACAAAACTAAAACCAACTATCCTAGAGGTTATGAAAACTAAAACCAACTAAATAAAGTTATGAAGTTCCTCAAGGACAGTTAGTTGGTCCCACCATGTCACTATGCTAGAGCAAATATTTGTTCTCCAAAATGGAAAATTATGAAAGTTATTAAGTGATTCAATATGCAACAACTTATACTAACAGCACTAGAAGATGTCCACATCAATAAAGGAGTGCACATCTAAGTCCTAGTCCTCAACCATAGTCACCAACGTTTCTAATGTACAATTGTTTAGTAACAATTACTCTCAACAGAGAAGGAAATCAAGACCACAGAGTTATGCTTCATACTAGAAATGTCTTCTTTTTATACACGAGGAAGCAAGAAAGCAAGAAAGCATCTGATATACAGAGTTATATATGCTTCATACTAGAAATGTCTTCTAGAGGTTATGAAAACTAAAACCAACTAAATAAAGTTATGAAGTTCCTCAAGGATAGTTAGTTGGTCCCACCATGTCACTATGCTAGAGCAAATATTTGTTCTCCAAAATGGAAAATTATGAAAGTTATTAATCTAAGCATATGTACAGCATCAGTAGAAGTATATAAGCAGGAAACAGAATTCAATGTATGTGCTAGTGAGCTGAAGTGTTGTGAAATGTGTGTTAGTGTTTCCATGTAGTATTAGAAGAGCAAGTACAACAGATGGTTACAACAAAGCTAAAAGAAACAGAATGTTCTCAGTGTTCTTACAACAGAGCCAGAAACAGAACATTTTAAGGATAATAATTGAATATACTGGACCGATTGCAGATCATTAGAGATCTTCGATCCATACACAGACATATGAACCAAATGAAATCTTATAAGCTTCAATATCATGAAACAATAAGTGGAAATGTTTGGAGAAACGAGTTAAGCAGGAGCAAGATGCAGAGTAGCCTTAGATACAAAAATATCAAATAGTAATTAAGTGATTCAATATGCAACAACTTATACTAACAGCACTAGAAGATGTCCACATCAATAAAGGAGTGCACATCTAAGTCCTAGTCCTCAACCATAGTCACCAACGTTTCTAATGTACAATTGTTTAGTAACAATTACTCTCAACAGAGAAGGAAATCAAGACCACAGAGTTATGCTTCATACTAGAAATGTCTTCTTTTTATACACGAGGAAGCAAGAAAGCATCTGATATACAGAGTTATGCTTCATACTAGAAATGTCTTCTAGAGGTTATGAAAACTAAAACCAACTA